>VUJU01001982.1:0-34619 GCA_009835225.1 Aphis craccivora
GAGTATATAGCATATAATATGTTAGGTTTTAATCGTGTAATTTTTAACCGCAACCCTATTTTGAATTATATTCGATTGTATGTGTGTTTGTTACGGAAAGGGTATTTATATATTTGTTTATGATTTGTGTTCATTGTTCGAGTTACAATTCGTTTCCAAATCCGACGAGGCATATTATATTCGATTTGACACGAATCCAATTTAGAACGATGACTGACCATGCGCCTCATTGATCTCAAAGACGCGCGAAAAGGTTTAAACTCCGGATTAGTGAATTATTACGTTGTCCGAATTGTATTGTTCGAAGTTTAACACCATAGTTTTGATCGCCATAGCATGATTGGGCATTTTTACCCGTCCGATATTCTAAATCTACAAAACTTTTAGGCATTAAAATAAAATATGTATATAAATTTGGTAAGAAACTACAAGTATATAATATAATTAAACTTACACCATAATACTATTACCATATCAATCAAAAATGTTTTAGCCATAGCATTGTTATTGCTACCTATATAAAATTCAAGTTAATTATTATTTTACTGTATTTAAGTATTTTATGATATCAGCTTTGACCGAAATGATATTCGTACGCAAGAATTTCTATAGTTTAAAGCGTTATAATGGAACATTTTTTAATATATTATTTTTAACTATTTAGTTTCTTTGTTACTGGGTTTTTTGTTAGGTCTTTTATTATTATTCGTATTTCTTTATACGAATCAGTTGCATCTTATGCTAAAAAACTATAAGCAAAGTTATTTTGTAATAATATTATGAAATGCGTTTCGTAAAATGTGGCCATATTTGTATATTTTAGCACAGTCCACCGTAATAATTATTGTCGTATACTTAACATAAGTACATAAAAAAAAAAAAATCACAGTTTAAATTATGTGGTAAATATTAATTACAGTGTAGTATACACACGACGTGTGTCAAGGATCGGTATTCCGCTGATTCGCCGAGAAACCGGAAACCGAGTGATGAGGAACGGCTCGGACGATATACGCGCCGGACTGTTATCCGCGGAAGTCTATACGCGCGACCCTGTAGGTATAACATAATATATGTTACTATAGCGAAACCGGGTTATTGGTATATCATATATCTATATATATATATACCCGTTTAGGGCGTCGTCGTGCGAATTCGGAAATATCGTCCAGTCACGGTCGGTGCGCGGTCGCGTGCGAAGCCGCTAAAATCACGAGCCGGTCATATTCTTGGCGCGCGTTTACGTGCGGTATACTTATAATGTATAATAATATTATCGGCCAGGGACGGTGAAAGGGTGCGACCGTCGTCCCTCCCACAAGTGAACTCGCACACAGACACAAACACGTACGATTATACACTGTTATACACACACACACACACACACATATTGTATACATACAGCGGAGATGCGTTCAAGCACGAACGATTGACCGTATGCTACCGTCCTCGCGGCAAAGATCGCGCCCCGGCCGATGCGTTGCGAGTTATCAGACCGTTTCCTCTCCACTAAACCGGCACAACTATATTATATAATACTAACCTTACGATATAAACGTGTGTAAGTGTGTGTGTGCGCGCCGTGTTTTGGCCGGGCAAAGAACATAGGTCGACAATCGCGTGCTGCGGCGAGGACACACTCTATTGTCGTTTGTATATGACTGATGGTCTTCGCATTACACGCGCGTAACAACCTCGGTAAAATATGATACGATATTATATTAGATTATTTTATGGTCTTATCGCGGCGTTATTTTATTGCCAGATCATATTTTACCGATAGGTCGCCGACGAGCGACGCATATTGTCAGCGTCCCGCCGCACCATTAGTATATTCAGTCGGTTATGGGTATTCCGTAAACTGTATTATAAAAGACCAAGTGCTGTTTTACTGATTCGCGATCGACGTGCAGCAAAAACTGTATGATAGCTAGAGACTTGAATCGGAACCTTCGTACCACCTGCCAAGTATAGGGATGCACTATAAAGAAAGACTTTCCAAAATTCACGTTAAGGATCGCACAGAGATTTGTCAGCACATGTAAATATATATATATATATATTGATTTTAGGGTTTCCATTGAAAAATTAAATAGTTATTATATGTTATTAGAATATACATCATTTTGTGAATTGGCATGAATTAGTTCGCAAAGCGAACTATACGTTCTGAGTTATCTGAGTTACACTAAATCCGAGACACATAATATAAGATATAACACCATATTTTTAATTTGTTCATTTTCTTAGAGATGAAATCAGCTAAAACAGCTATAGTAGTAATGTATTAATAAATAGAAAAATAATAATATTATGTCATAAAACGCAAGGTTATTTCTATTGACTTTATATTTCTGTTGACGACGTGTAGACAGTAGACATCATATTAATAACTATAATCTGTACTTATATTGTTATTATTATACAGTTTAATTAGTTAATTTTAGTTTAGAAGCAATTTTATAACAACCGTTTGAATAGTTCCACTAGGTACCTATAGTTACTTACGTCACTATTATAATATATTTTAAGCTTTGGCGAAGAAAACATTAAAATTACTTATATAATAATTTTTTTATTGCTTTTTAAACGCTATTTCTAATTTCGTGTTTTCCTAAGTTGATTTTTTTCCTACATTGTTTGTACAAAAGATTTAGGTTTAGAATACAAATTAAAAAGAAGAGAATCCAAAAAAAAAAATTGAATTTTTTCACACTTGTTAATGTACTATAGCAGGGGTTTTCAAACAGTAGATAATTATAGTTATTCAATGATAAAAAAAAATCCTATGGAAGTCCATCCTCAAAGGTAAAGTATATTTTTAGTAGATCGTGATCAAAAAAAGTTTAACCTAACCCCTGTACTATAGAGTTACCTACAAATGCGTGTATTACTGTATTATGTACAGGATTTTATATTAAGTAAGTACAACATTTTTAAGATACTTGAGAAGACGATTTTTAATAAAATAAACAACCTTAAATAGGTACAACGTTATTAAATGTTTAGAATATAAGAAATTATGTCAAATAACTCTTGTATCTTTTGGTTACTAATGATAGATAAAGATGATGAACATTGAAACCAGTACATACCTTCTTGGTAATATGACGTATTTTAATATTATATAAACCATAATATAACTTAAAAAATATTAATTATGTAAAAAATAAAATAAATAAATAAAATATGATATTTTGGCAGTTTTATGAAAAAATTTTAAAATAGTATTATTAAATATTAATATGTATACAATTTTTTTTTCTAGTTAATTATTAAAATAGTTGGGTGCCTAATATGTGCAAAATATAACAAAATCATGCAATACAATAAAATTGCTAATTATAAATGTGGATAATTATGAAACAAATGTATAATATCTTATCAGAAATACAATAAGCCCTTTCCGAGTAGATGTAAACACGATTTAAGTTCCGAATATTGATTATAAATATAATAATGTAGTATCATGTCCTAGGTAAAACAAGTTCAATTTGCGTTATTGCTTTGCCGAGTACCCACTGCACTCAGGAGCGAATTACTTTTCAATGACTCCAATAAAACAAAACTAATACTGCAATCTAAAGTGTTGGCTATAATATAATATAATATTATGTATATTATACGGATCTCGAGTAACAGTATATAAGTAATAGAACGCGTACGGCTAATAATTATATTTAGGTACGTACGTTCAATGATCACAATAATAGTTTTAAGCAACGGCGATTATTAAGATTTATATATACTATTTTAAAGCGCTCCTCAACTCAGGACTGTGATTTTTAATTTTTCATTAATTGTTTATTTTCTATATCATATTACAATGGTTTGTTTGAATACCAATCGATAACTTATCGCATGATGGTTTATCACATGACAAACCTAAATTTAGTTTTTATAATAGTTTACATTGCCTTTATATTTAATACAAACACTATATGATATTACAACGGTATAATATATTGAATTCGTTGTCTATAATGAATATTAATTGGTTATTACGTACGATTACTATAATCCTCCTCGTGATGAGCGACTGTTTGTATTACTAAAAATTCTACGAAAAAAAAAAATTGATTATCTATATTAATATTGCCCATAGTTGTGGAATTTATTTAAAATTTCGCTTGTAGATTCAATTGTTTGAATACGGTCAATGATACTTATTGAAGGCGTGGTGATATTTTATGAATTGTAATTAATTTTTCTGTAAAACGGTATTATTGCAAGTACTTATATTATAGGTATCTACATAGATATTAAGTAATAGGTACCTGTATTGTTTTATTATTTGCTCGTTGATATTGCTTCATCATTTTATAATATTATTATGCAAGATATAAGATATAATATAAAATACGTTTATATTTTTAGGAACGGTTTTCTATAGTTTTTTTTTGTTTTGCTATCTGTTATTTTTTTCTCATGCCATCAATTAGTCAACTATATATTTATACGATATTATTTACGTCGATTACAAAGAATGTTAGACACGGCTAGACGTTCCACGTTCGTCGTAGATGATAGTGATTAAACCAATATATTAATCCGTAGTAAACACACGCGTGTATTGATTTTGTTCTTTTTTAAGTTTTTAAAATGAAAAAACAATATTTTTTTTAGATTCTGAACGGAGCGAGGAATGTATTGGTTATGTTTATTTATTTTTTATTCTAACACTTTATCTCCCCCTAAACTTGCTCAAAAATACAATTGTAGCATATTTTCTGAAAGGTAATGTTCTTTAGAGAGGTCATTTTTCGATTTTCGAAATGATACTCGAAATAAAAGCGGTAAAGGAGAAAAAATATACAACTTCACGATTATCTAATATAAAATAATTACGGCTTTGTATATCACCATAGAAACGAATAAAATTAAATAAAAAAGATCCCATCGTCCGCTCAGAATCGTTTTTTATCGAATGCAATCATATTGCATTTAAATCGAATACCTACAGTACAATTACATTATCCTGTCCGAGGACCAACGGGACGATGAACAAATGCGCTGACCTACTTTTTAGCATCAACTACTAAAGTTATTCGCTTACAAAAAACACAAAAAATAAAACTAAAATGTTATTGAATATAATGATTTACTCAGATTGAGTTAAGAAATAAAATAATTTTGTAGCTGTTATCATCAGTTGGGCTCAGAGCTTCGAAAAGGTTTTCTATAGGTTTTTCGGGTTTTCCATATGGATTCGATAGTGCACAAGAAGATGTTTGACTGTTGAAGGTTTTCTACACGTTTGGAATTGCGTAGGTTCTTCTCTTCACATGACATGTTCGTGGGACAACTTTGAATGATCTATACTTAGTCAGTTTAAAATGTTTCAGTATTTGTGATTGAACGAGTGGGGTTTGAGTCAGTATACGTAGTAGTATTTTTGATTTCTCAAAGTTTATTTTTAGGTGTACGTCAGTATTCGGAATCTCATAAATTGATGCAATAGGAGCGAGTATTTCAATGAACTCAAATTAGTGAGGAGTAGGTGTGTATTTCTGACGTAGGAGATTTTACTATTTTTCGAGCTACTTTACATAATAATTTAGAAATAAAAAAATACAACAAAAAAATAGCTTTAAATAATTTTGTATATCTATATTTCATAATAAATTCTAGGACTATAAAATACAGTACCTATTTATTTTTAAATCTTATGAGCAAAGGACATACAATTTATTAAAATTTTAATTATTTCATATAGAATTATATTTTAATATTAAAACACGTTATTTTTTGTAGATAGACAACCGATTAAAGTAAAACAATACTATGTATTTTATTGTAATCGACGTTAATCATTTTGACACACTATGCCTTGTATTATGCTGGTATTGTATATAATACATGATTAATACATTATCTGTTTTGATTTCCTTTTCATTTCTTGTAAGTAGTTTTGAATTTATCATCAACAAAATAAATTACAATGAGCAATAATGGATATCGCTTGAAATAACTTTTACAAAATTAAAGAAGTCAATGCCATGTTATTTAGTTGGTAAATAGATGTTGTAAGAAATAATAATACCCTACCGATAAAATGTTTTTCTTTATTCTACCAACTAGGCTATATGTGGCAAATTGTCAATTTATTGACATTCATCTCGACTTCCGTATGCTGGGTCAGTCTTTAGTCCATATCGTATATTGTTTTCACTATACTGTGTTAACTGTTGTAAAAGAAGAAAAAACCTATGCATTAATGCATAGTAATTTATTATCTTTATTATAATATAATGTATTTATTTGTATTTCGCAAGCTATAGTTAAGTACTATATAGACACAATATTAGAGGAGGTTTAGAGGTTTAAATATTCAGTCCCAAAAAAATGTCGAAAGTAAATTGAAAAAATAATTACTTTTTTTTTTATCTTCTGTAGGGTTTTTTTTTATCTGTCGTTTATATCAAAATTATTAATATTTTGTGGTTATTACTAACTGGTTATTTTCTAGTGTTAGCACTCTTCTTATTATCTATTGCTTTTTTTGGACATCATGGTTTATGATCTAATTTTCTAGTAGATACTCGCATTTTACTGTAGAATCAAATGATAATCTTTAATACATTTTAGAGGATATAAAAGGTTGTAGTCATTATTTACTACACGATGACTTTATTTATTCAATAAATAAGCTTTTAAATGTTTTTGGCATCAAAATCGCGGAAGCTCAGTTTATAAATAATAATATTGTAATTTTCTATATTATACATTGGTACTTTTATATAAAAAAATAAATCATTTAATAGCATAGAGTCGTAATATTACAGTATTACATCAGATATCATATAGCGATATAATATAAAATTTTCTGGTATCTATACTTGTGTTGACTATAGGTTTATTATATAATTTATAATATTTAACTCAGTTTAGATAATATTTTCCAACTATAAATCATAATCGAACTTAATGATATTCAATAGTGTATTTAGATTTAAAATCTTTCACTTCAAATTGAAATTGTATTTTTTTCTTGCATATTGAAACATTACTTTTTAATCACAAAGTTGACTTTGAAGAATTTACCAAAAAAAACTTTGTTGGCTACACAACTTGATACAGCATAAATTCGTTCTAAAAAACTTCAAAGCTCTTTTTCAATGACTGTTTTCTGACCACATATTTTGTTACTAGAATAATTATTAGTATTTTATAATTCTTGTTATCCAGAATTAATTTTTCACCCATTGCTTTCTGAAAAGTCATCCAGGACATAGGTCTTCTTGTGAAACAAAGTTTAATCATTGATGAAAATAAATTATCTCAAAACGTTTGTTAACGAATATGTATTTTGAAATATTTGACAATACACAGAATAATTTAGAAGTTATAAGATTAAAAAACTAAAAATATTAAAAATAAAAATAACAAATATATTTATTGAATTTTTTTAGAAAAAAACAAGAGTAATAGAAGATGAAGAATAAATAAAAGAGATTACTTGTTAGAGAATCAAGTCATAATGCACAAGTTGAAAGGTGTACAAATCAAACTAGTTTAAAGAACCCAACTTGTTTTAAATAGATATAAATTATAACATAGGAACAAAAATTCTCTACATTTGGAAGGGGGTGAGCTAAATTGTTTTGATGAAATTCGAAAAATTCTTTTCTTGTAGGTAGTATAAATGAACGAGTTGAACGATGCGCATGTGTTTACTCTTTAACCCATATTAAAACGGTATTTAACCCCGAAACGTTTGTTTAATTTCTTAATTCTCGTGTTATACGTGAATATTTAATAATCAGCACCCGACACCCGAAAACCGTATAAATAATTCGGTTGCAATCCCTGTTTGTTACTATACAGTATACAACTTTGACAAATCAAAATATTTGGGCCACTGGTACGATATTATTTTTATAGTATAGCTGCACATTTCTCGCCACCGGTGGATAAAATAATATAAACGTGTTCAATAAATACCCGACTAGGTCGTTATTCGTATAACTTTAGAGTGACGGAATCGGCTTGATTCGTCGCCACTCTTGAGTTCTCTTTAAGCTTCGTCGGATCCATTGTAATGAAATAAAATATTTTTTTTTCTATTCGTATGACCTCTTATTGACCTTGGATCATCATTCCCGCGGCTTCGACTGCAAACTTTATCGTACCGCACGTCGTGGGCGAGAGGTGTTTTATAATATATTGTGATTAATTATTAATCGCGAACATAATAACTTAGGTAACAATAACTGCAGAAGTGCAGCGACTCGTGTGCTGCAGACAATAATATAATCGGGTATCCATATATTATATGTAATAATATCTGTGGCGGCATCGGTGCGACATGTTTGACGCACGTGCGTCGATCTTAGATCGAACGTGTGTAAATAGTGATCGATATATTATTTTTTCTAACAATATACAAATCATTTTTATCGCACCTACAATAATAATATTACACTCGCACGTGTATTATACATACCTATAATATACGATGCGGCGGCGGCGCTATTTTATTGACACGGTTTTGTTTGCCTCTGATAACGCGGTCGTGTCAGATAAGAGCAACAAACGGTTACAATATATATTATTATTAATATTTTTTTTTTTTTTATGAACGTGAAAAATCGTCCGAAAACGTACAAATAACGCACACGGCCGAGTCGATATCCGTAACGCAAACATACACACAATATCAGTATATAATTATTATTATTGGTCGGTTTTTTTTTTCCGTAGTTTCACTAATATAGGTATATATTATATACAATAAAATATATGATATGCGTACGCATCGAATATGCCATAGCAGATATCTCTTATTTATCTAATATAATATGTTTATATAGGTAAATATCTTATTTATAATATATATATATATATATATCATAACACAGTAATATGTTACTGGCGTGTGTACGTACAAGCCGATCGATAAAAAGGCGTGCAGATTTGTCAACAAGGCGAGGCCGCGCTCTTCTGTCTATAAAAAATAATAATATAATATTATATTACCTGGTCATTGCGTCATAATATAATATAGAATTATATGTTTCGTCTGCCGCCAACGTCGTCGATAATAATAATATGTAAAAACGATTCACGAGACTTCATATTGTTGTCGATACCGCTGCGAGTCGCAAGGCACACATCAGCATCGCGACGTTCGATCGTCGTCGATATAATAATATAATATATAGGTATGAAATAACAATATTTTATACCGCAAACGCGGTTTCTGTATGCCTATTCGTGTGTTTTATCGTCGATCGACCCTGTTAGTTATTCCCGCTGGTGGCAGGTCTGCAAAACCAATTGCAAATAACCCAAAACGGGCGATCCAATTCTTATTCCGAGAGTTCGACCCCTTCTCACTACATCCATACTTATGGATTTACGAGTGTACACCGCGTTGACTATGTCGAACATTTTCGGACCAAAGCTATAACGTCGTGATTGGGGTTAAGTCGAAATAAATAATTACACATCATGTTATATATATATATCGTAACAATTATTTATTTATCTATATAATGATCAAGTAAATTTTTCATACATTTTTTTTTCGTATTTCGAATAGCATTATTCAACAAACATAATATGTTTTTCGATTTTACTTATGTACAACTTACAAATTACAAAAAATTACAATATGCAACCCGTCGGCGCGTATATAACGTTCTAACAATAAAAATATATAAACAAATAAAATACACGTAATGACTAGTCTTTTGTTTCTTTAAACTCTTATTTAAGTAATATAATAATAATAATAATAAATAAATAAATAAATAAACAAATAATAATATTTAATGATAATACAATTAGCCTAATTTTTTTAAAACTTTTTTACAAATGAACATTTTATAAAATGTATTAATTACTTTTGAATAATATTATTAATACACATTATTACGCTATACTCTATTGTATTTTCGTTAGGTTTATATAATAATATAATATAATTACTTATAATTAATACATAATTATTGTTTTATCAAAACGAGGGAAGGGACACAATTGTAGCGCGTCATCGCTAACTTTCGAATGAAACCGCGCTGACGAGGGACTGAAAAAATCTATTTAAACATTTTTAACACATATTAATGCCACATATTATTTTTATTACAATCATTATTATTATTATTATTATCATCATCATTTTTATTATTATTATTATAGTTGAGGTATATAATATGTACATCATATATGTCATGTATAATATAATATATAGGACGATTTATCGAGTAAAATTAGATATCCTGCATAAACATATACACGTAAACATAAATCGAGAATTTACCACAATCGAGTTATAATAATGAATAGTAATGTTTTCGCGCAATCGATGTCGACTATGTATTATTATAATAATAATATGATATCCACACGCGAACGGTAACTATAACATATTACCTATACATCATAACATATTATAGACATCGATCAGCTTTTCGATGACGGTATCGCCGTCGATAACACTCGTCTCTCGGTCAACCTCGAATTCACGTAATCGAATATTTTACACATTATAATAATAAATTACGATATTATAACGACGGTCAGAAGATATAATGTATAATATTATGTTTTTTTTTTTTTTTTTGACAGGTAGGTACATATAATATAATATTATGCGCTGAACACATAATTATATATTTATACGTTACTTATTATTATTATTATTATTATTATTATTATTATTATTACATAGGAAGACAATACTGGCCGTCGCGATGACCACACACTATAATATTATTTTATACCGCGGTCGTGGTTGAACGACCTACCACCACGTTCTGGGAGTCTGGCCGTGCATCAGCGGATGCGAGTACGACGGCAACACCATCTGTTCGGCCTTGCCGCCGACACCGGGCTGCTGGTTGGTGCACGGTTTGCCGTCCCGGACCAGCACGGGCACGGCGACCCGCCTCGGCGAAGACAGAGCGTTAGCCGCGGCCGCTGCGTGATGGTCCACGTGCATGCCCTTCTCCTGTTGCGCACGTTTAGTCTTGTACCTGTGGTTCTGGAACCAGATTTTCACCTGAAACATTGCAAAATACACGAAAACGTCAGTCCAGCCGTTGTTTTATGTTATATATGAGACGAACAGAGCGAACGGCGACTAATATAATATTATCATCATTGCGCATATAGAGAGCGGTGAACAGTAAAGCTTTAGAAGGGACTTCGTCTTATGTATAGCGACTATATATAATCTTCCTGGGAGTATTACACCGTGAAGACTCGACTCTATGAAGGAGCGGCGTATTCTGGTACGAGCTACTTAATTTGTAGACTCGCGTCTAGGAAGGCATTAATTTATTACGTCTATAAGGGACAAGATCGCACACCTATAAAAACATAGGTACTCATTTCGAATGACCGACAGAACCGACAATCAGTTAAACTGAGAGTGAGTTTGGTATAGCAAAGCGAGGACTTTAATGCACTAATGCATCAAACAATTCATAATATGATGTTAAAATACTTATAAATATGAGCAATAAAAAACTACAACTCGGTATAAAAAAAAAATAAATTTATAATCAACGGTTTGATAAAGTTACATTACTGCACTGCATTTGCCCACTAACCTTTAAAATTAAAATTAGACTCTATCGCCCTTTTATTTACACAGTTGAGGTGATTAACAGACAAACGAAAAATATTTGTAAAAAAAAAATGCTACATTTTGGATATACGTTCAAACTATACTCTCATTAAAATCAATAATATTACGCTCGACCTTTAAATGCAAAAGAACCAACATTCGCGAAAAAGTATGCACTTGAAATGTTAGTAGGTTGATTACGAACCTTGAGAATTTTATTTTGTACTTAAGTAAACGATAAACATAATATAGACTATACGATAAAAGCAATCGGAAAAAATATATATGCAAACAGGCGAAAATTCATGCTCGACTATAATTAGCATATTATGCTATGTGCGCTTATGATGTGTGTACATATGATATGGAAAATGAAAAGCAAACCGACCTGCGTGGGAGTCAGCCGGATGATCGAAGCCAAATGTTCGCGTTCGGGAGCCGACAGGTACCGCTGTTGCCGGAACCTGCGCTCCAGCTCGTACGTCTGGGCCTTGCTGAACAGGACGCGGCGCTTGCGTTTTTTGTGCACTGCTCCACCGCCGCCGCCGCCGCTGATATCGGATGGGTGACCGCCGGCGCCGGACGAACCGGACCGGTCCTGTTCGCCGCCCGCGGTGCCCGACTCGTCGTCGAAGTCGTCATCCATTTCGTCGCCTTCCGGTTCGGAAGGTTCGTCCTTGGCGCCGGCGCCGGCCACGGAACCGGGACCGCCGCCCGCGCTGACGTTGGCGTTGGCGTTCGAAGTGTCGGCCGCCAGTCCACTAGGCGTGCTCGACGTGTCCGTCAGGTCCGTCACCCCGGGAGACGTGCTGTCCGGGCTGGCTTGCTGGGCCCCGTGATGGTTCATTCCGAATCCTGAAACACAAACGAATGAGGCTGTTTTTTAAATCATAATTATTTTTGAAACCGTACTACGTGGGCTGAGGGTAAAAAGTTGCAATACATAAAAATTATCCGATTTTTATAGGGAGAACCTATTTTTACTAAAACGTTCTATAGAAATAACTATTTTATCTGGTTATATGCCGGTAGTTAAGTAGTTTCATAATTTAAATAGATTATAGGTAATAGATAGAACCGTTTCACTCAGAAGAACGACATGATAAAAAATATCATATTTATTATTAAGTCACTCGTTAATTATAATGAAATCGCGCGTATAAGAATGTTTAAAAACTTGAATTGGTTAAATTAAGTTATTATAATGTAAATATTTAAAATGAAAAAAGAACAAAATGATTTCACCCAAATTAAATCCGCCACTACCTATAAAACTTATCCTACGTTTTATGGATGTAAAAATACGATGGATACCCGCGAAAATCGTAATTTTGCCACATAATGTTAGACAAATAAATGTAACATATATATAATAATAAATTATAATGTATAAACACGAGCTTTATCGTGTTTAAAAAGAAAATTAAGCTCCGAGAACCGAATAATTCACTGTTTCCTCAAAATACCGGGTTTCCGCTCTTTAAAAGATACGGTAAGGGTTCCGGTTTTATTATCGATTCAGTATCGGAAAAACTTTCGATCGATATAATATAATAGGTAATATGAATCTATTAAAAATTAAAATTGTAACTGTTAAGAGATCCTAAATAATAATAATAATAAATATTATTTAAAAATTGTTTTTAATTTTAATGTTTGTTATAATATAATTTCTGTAGAGTGTAATTAATTTGAAACAATTCAAAGTGTTTCTCCTATTGAACTTTATAGGTTGTCCATTTTTTCGAACATTTTTGGATAACCAATTCGGTGGACCCTATAATATGGTGAAAACATAATCGAAGAGTGTAGGTATATTATTAATAGGATTTCGATCGTAAATTATTAGATTTATTCATCGGTTCAATACGCCGTTAATGAGGATATAATATAAAAACCCACATAAACGTACGGTGACGAGAATTACACGCGTCTCGGCAGATTATGGTCATCGGTCTTCACTTAACCGCGGTATCGGTTACGCGCCCAACCCCCTTTACAGCCACCCCTGCAACAGCGTGTGCACTGTCATTCGTACAACAAAAAAGTCGTTAAACACTAATCATTTACACGCCAATCGTATTGTCACCGTGATTCCTGTCGCAGCGCATCTGCCTCGCCCGCAGCCTTCTATAATATCATTCCGATCGCACAGAGGTAACCATATAATATACGCGTATTATTTCATTATATTATTATACAATCCCGTGTCGATCGTTTTTCTTAAGTTCCTCATCATCTCTTTCTCTGTACATTATTATTATATTGTAATTTTATATGTTACGTTATGCAGACGGCGTACGTGTGGTAGGGCGAAACAATTAATGTTCCTGTATTATATACGACGTGACGCGGTATGTATCTACCTATAATATAATAATATATGAATAGCAGCCGGGCCGCCAGCAACCATTTTGTCCGCTCTTTTGTTACACAATGCGAGTACACATTATACATACAGGTATGTACGTACACGAGACCGTCGTCAGATTATCCGTGTACCTATTGATGTTGTTTAGTTAAAAAAAAAAAGAACCCCCGAATCGTCCCCCATATTATAAAAACGCGTATTGCGTGTACTTCCCTGCGCCGAGATTTTTACATTATATATTTTTTCTTTTTGTGCGCCTATAAGCCCCCGTGTAATTCGCACAATGGTCACCTTTGAACGGCCGTCGTGTCACGCCCTTTTGTCGCCAAACTCCACCCAGTTTGTACACACCGCGTCGCGTACATGCGACCCGATAGTCTTTCATTCTCCCTCTCCCTCTCGCCGTTCCTGTCGCTAGCGCGCGCGCGCGTGTAAAATATATTATACATATTATTATAATATTATACACACCTATCATACATGCCCCACCGATTACGCGCATTGTAATAGCGTATAGTGTTAGGTATGATGTACGATATTGTGTCGCAGATGTTCGACACGAGTTTTTAAAACGTCATACGAAACGTATTTCGGCCGTGGTGGGCGCGCGCTCGCGACACACTCGCGGTCCGGCCGGACGATCCGTGTACGGACTGTAAGTATACGGCTGCGAGCTAACCGCATTGTGCTAGACGTATTATAATAATATTACATTACCATTATACATATTAACAACAACAACAACAATAATAATATGTGTTATTTGTCAGAATAACGCACAAAAGCCAACCGCCACATCTTCGTCTTCAAATTACAGCTACCGCCTACAACAGATACTTAGTACAATATCCGTTCTGACGTTTTATTGCTATAATGGAATGTCACGGCGTACGTGCACACTGCAGCATAGGTATTGTGTTTTTGCCGAAGACGCGACGCCGTCGATTATCGTTATTATAATATAATGTTATTATATGGATTACTATTGATTATACTATTACGTTATTGTGCGGTGCTGTGAGACGCCCGCTATAGTCAGAAGACGTCGCGCGCCACGGAATTGGAATATATATTCGCCCGAGCCGCGATGATACGATATCGCCGCCGATGCAGCTGTTCGCCCATTTTGGACGGCAACGGCTGAAAATATCTAAGTATCGGGAAAAAAAAGGCAAAGGTTCTCGAATCATCCGAATCGGTGCTGCCGTTTCGTTTTCATACAAACACTCGGCGGGTAGGCACGGCTTGGATACGGTTCCAGCCGCCAATGGCGTAATCTGTGGAAAGGGCCGAGGGGTCATAGTTTCCCCATGAAATTTGATGAGGGAAAAATACATTGTTTACACCTCCCTCCGTGTTAAACTCTAATTCACGATTGAATATTACGACATACTTTTTTTCCAAACATAACTACCTACACTTAAGCTTGAATATTGTTTTTTCTACGTGGCTTCTGTGTAATCACTTAGAGTTGTCATTAAAATATGACGTATATCATAAGTATAGGTACACTTACATTTTCACTGATTATCATATAGATAGAACCTACTATCTTATTGTTATATATTTTCACTACCGTATTTACAATTAAAAAAAACTATTTGTATATTATTATTTATTATGTTTCTTATAGATTGTTTATTGATTAGACTATTTGAGGAATATTAGGGTAGCATTATCTCTTTCTCTACTATCTTCGATACATTAGAATCATTAGATATTATTATATTAACTATATATTTAGCCCCTCCTAAAGTATAAATTAAACCAAAATAAGTAATTTGTATCTGGCTGTTAAAATATCGTTAGGTAGTAACTTTATCGCCTTTTTACGTTATACTAGGTATATCGAGAATAATGTCTACAACTTAAAAAACATAAATTACCTACATATACTCATATTATGTTAAGCACATATAAAAAATATTTTATATAAGTAAAAAATTATGAGTAGAGGTTCTATTCATTGTTGATTATTATTGATTAATTTTTTATACGTATATTGTATGTTTTTAATATTATAGATGAAGGGAGGGGAGAATTTCGTTCTGAATGGCTGCCGTTTAGAGTTTTGGCCACGTAAAGAGCTAGCGAACTACGCTCGATAATAACGGTCGAAAACTAGAGAGCACTACAACCCACATGCACACAAAACCCTCTGTATATCTATATATATATGTGTATGTGTGTGTGTACCTCTTTACACACGTACACACACACACACTCACAGGTGTATGTGTAAATAATATACTTGGGTTTTTAATAAAACCATTGTCGGCTGCGGCGCGCTAAACGGCAGGGAAAATCCGCTGTAAATCTGTTGCTCGCACCGGGAGGGAGCGTGTTTTAATCCACTTAGAGGCAAACGGGAGCTTTGGGTTCACGAGTCTCGCGTATATTATATACTTGTATATATCAACTCGTATATATATATATATAATATATAAACATGTATACGTCCGGGGTGAGCACGATACGACAACGACGGGGGAGCCTTATGCATTTAATTTGTATACACCTCCCCGCGAGCAGCACTCCGTTACCGACAAAGCCGCCACCGCCGCCCTTTTTGCGAGCTCTCCACCGGAGCCCCACGTCGGCATAACGGGTTTAAATTTTAACGTCCGTCCGACCGCCATTATTAGGACACGACGTCTAGTGTATACGTATAATGTGATACTCTGCAACACTCGGCTTGTGTAATATCATATAATAATAATTTTATATACGCATGTTGACTACTGTCGAGTGTTTGTAAATTATATAGTAGGAACTCATAGATTTCTATGTATGTTTAGGTCGGCGGAGTATATGATATGTCACCTAACTGTACCACGGGGGCAGTGGGGTAAATATAAACATTTTCCACTGCTGTATAAAACCAAAGTGCCACTTTTATAACAAAAAAAAAGAAAAAAATCAGAATTCTAGAATAACCCGATTATGTTTTATCATGGGGATAACAGGCCCTCTCAATATTCTCGCATTGCCCATGTATTTCCCCTTTTTTACGCCATCGCCACTGCGAATCTTATAACTTATAAGTATAAAAATGTATAATATATTATAATTAAATACTTTACGCATTACACCGTGGTATCAAACGCAATGGTATGACTAAATTTAATAAATTAAACTCTCCCCACCGTTGGCCACACATAAAATATACTGAGAGGAAAAAACTAAAATCAATTCTAGTACTACTTGACCGTGGCCCAACATTACATCACGAGAGCGTAGTATAGAACCACACCGCATCGTTTTGTATATCTCCCAAAATCCATAAACCGTAATACTATAAAAAATTAGCATTTTAGTCGTTGTATTTATATTATTATATATATTATACATTTACGCCTGATCTATAATATTATAAATAATTTACTAATTTTTACAATAATATGTGGAAATTTAATGTCGTTCTTACCTCGGAGTTCGGTTAGCGACGTGGGCCAGTGGTGTAACAGCTCTGTGGACGATTGCAAAACGCTGGGGAACTGGAAGCCCGTGCTTACGTTGTGCACGTCGGGAGCTGTCGAAAAAAAAAATTATGATAAAACGGATTTATTTAATCATGAATCTACGCTAAATACATTTAAGTCTAGATTTATTATCTGATATGCGATCGATGATAATATTAAAAAATATTAAGTACTATCGTGTCTATCATATTTTACATTATTATTACCGTTTATATGGGAACTCAGTGTTGTGTTCGTATTGTCGGTGGAGTTTACTTTTCCATCGTTCAAGTCCAATATGTCACATATGTGGAATCCGGACGGTCGTGTTTGACTGCTCGGCATTTTAATGCTGTCCAAAAGCCTGCAATGCATAAAAAATAAAAACCTGTTAAAAGTTGTTATAATAAGATATAACTAATGGCTTTTAGTGTATATGACTATTAGAATAATTGTTAATTTTTTTTCTACTTAGAATATTACTTGGTTCGGTTTTGCCATCTTATTTTATTTTTACTCCTATGGTTGTTAAGTACCATACGACCAAAGAGGCGTATGTCATCTTCATCCCGAGATAGACAGTTCTTAAAGAACATAAGTTTGCAAATTTTTTAGACATTTTTTTTTAGTAAATTTTTCAAAGTATAATTACTAATCTTATTAAGTAATCCAATTCCTTTGTTGGTTAGGTTTTTCCAAATTTTTTGAAAATGTGAAATTTTTCTGTCATTTTATAAAACTTTGTAAATGCAATGCATGATTCTATCTAGTCTGCGAACTGCTTTAGTCGTTCTAAAAGACACAGGGTATATAAATGGCCGCTTTAAAGTACCCTCTTGTAAAGCTTCTCCTTTAAAGAATCCTGACCTATAACTTGTGTTGCACATCTGGTCCAAATAGCCACCTACTATACGCTCGTCGAATTCGATGACGTTTGTTCGTCCGATACGAAAGCTGCAATGCATAAACACGACGTGAGCACCGCACGCTCCACTCGACATATATATACATAGTTATATACTCGTATGTACCACCTATACAGCGGTATATAAGTGGTATCCATCTATATAAACTCACGTCCTCCTTCAGCCCACGCGATGCCCAAAACAACCGTATAATATAAATCTCGGTGGCGGTGAGTTGTATACAATCGAACCGCAATAAGTGATACATCAAAGAGCACACATAATAAATACATGCATACGTGCGTAAGTACCCTTCTGTTCCGATGACACCGGGTAATTTCGGTCGTCGTCAAATCCTCGGGAATTCCAATCGAGCACGTTCTTCCTGTGTCCCCCTAATCTATACTCTCGAACGACGGTGAAGTGGAAGCGACACCTGTTGTGATTATATTATTATAATATTATTTTACGCCGCCCTATACACCCACTCACTCGAAACTGCGTGTACAAAGTATTATAATATTATTAATATTATTATGTTTGTCCGTGCACCGCTGCGAGATGGTGCATGGCGCGTATGGTATCCGTAGCTCTCGCCAAAAGCGTCTCCGAAATATCGTAAGAATAGTATGAGTGTGCAACATCGTTTAAAAAATGAGACGTCGAAGCGATCGACAGTTTTCCGAATATTTACAAATAAATCGTACAGAGTTTTCCAGAATAGGTTAAAATCATACATTATGCGTATAGGCAGCTGGGAATTAAGTATTATTGTTGTTCCAAAGCGCTAGAACGTTTTAAATAACCGTAAAATCTACCTATAAGAACTTGAGAACATAAGAACGTTAACTAAGTTTTTTTTTATAAGATCGTTTTTTCCGCCAGTGCTAGTCCGTCAAATTTAAGAAACGATGAATACATATTAGTATATATAACAATACCAATTATTATAATAATATAACGACGTGTCATAATGCGGATCTCGCAGCAAAATATAATACAGAATTGGCTTAGGGCTTGATCCTTGCAGGTCTTTAGCTTCCGTTTAAATAACAGACACGACATCGTCGGAGACGCTATATAAGCTTCATCCACTCCGAGTGCGTAAAACCGGGCTGCACTAAAATTAACATACACCTCGACGGCGGCGTCGTATTTACGACCGTAGGTACCTATAATATAATACCTGGAGAGCGGCAGTAATATTGCCGAAATTTATTCAAAGTCACGTACCGGACCCGTTCGCGCGCACGTTTGCCCCACAAATATAATAATATAATATCGCCTTAGCGCGCGGATCGGTGGCACCAATAAAACGGTATAACATCATAGGTATAGCCGGTACATATTATTATTATTATACAAACGGACCGCCGCATTGCCGTCGACACGTCATCATATAACGACTATATATATTATTATTACTAAACCGACTGCAACTGCTGATCGAGCCCAACCGATATTAATGTACATAATGTTATAATATATTATATTATTATAATAAATGTATCACATACATTATTATTATTACGTTCGTGTGAGATGCACTAAAAGCTATTACATTACGAGACCGCCATGTCCCGACCCTCCCTCTTCGTTCAGACGAATTGTCTACTGATCCATTGCGTACTACAAGTATGCGAGCACATACTAATGTAAAATCATCGCAGTTACCGGTTTTTTTTTTTTAATATTTTGAATCCAAGTTTCGTTTTTAATACAAATGGATTTTTAACATTTTTTCCTTTCTTCGCCATAAATTTTAAGTCGACAAAATGTGTGCATAATACAATAATTTTTATTAGCTATACCTATTATATTTCATCCTTTTATATACCTATAAATTATGTACTCAAAACGCACGTCGTCCACTCGTTGTTTTAAAACACTCTGTTCTTCGCCAGTAGTCTGCTGTAGATGACATAATACTATATTATATTATATGATTCATGGGCATTACGGCGTATAGCCTATAGAATGGAAGAAGATAATTTTTATACATCGATTTAGTAGTTCTAACTCATACCGAAATAATTTTTCACATGACTATGTCGATTGATGTAATGACTTTAATTATTCTACCTAATTGTATATTTCACTGACGATGAGTTGTACCCTAAAATCATGCAGTACACGATTTATACCAATGCACATAAGACACAAACTGACGCCGTATATCGAATATATCTGACTGCTTCAACGATAAAATATGTGCCGTACAATTCCTATGGAACAGAAATAGATTTGGACATGATTTAAAAATATTAAGTATAATGACATGTGTTTTGATTTTTGGAGAAGATTGAAGACATAATACACACAAGTTAAGACATGACGAATAAAAATGAAATAATGATCTAAATTAATAAAAGATGCATGTATATATTATTAGACTAATTTTGTGTTTGACAAGTGCAAACAATTTATTGTTAACCTCTTAACAATATAAATTTTAAAAATCTTACCCGTTTTCAATTTTGAATAAATTAATTAATACAATTTTATTATATTATATACTATCATTCTTATATTATATTTGTTGTTATATAAAAAAATGATTAAAATCAATTGAAAACCACAGAACAAAAAAAATAAAAGCCATATTTAATAATTTTATGATGTGTTTGATAATAACTTTTTTCATTATTTGGTTAAATGGTTAAAAGTTTATTTTAAATTAAATTTACCATCTATTTTGATCATTATTATTTACAAATATTACAATTTTAACGATTTGAAGGTATTTTAAGTAGTCTTAAGTTTACTAATTATCAATTATAATAAATGATCAAATGTAAACTAAATATTGTGGGGGTGTAAGCTAATTGGATAAACCCTCAAAAGTATAGTTTTTTTGATATATTTCAACAACTCGTGACTACCAATAAACTACTATAATAGGTATATGCTTCTATGCTATCATGATTATTTGTAAATATTACAGAAAAATTATACGATAACTACTAAAATTAGAGACTGAAATACACTATCACGCTAATACAATTTGTTGATCTTAGAATTAATAGGTTTACACTTAACTATACACTATAATATATTATATTATGTATTGCGTATTTGTGTAACGTTTTAATTATAGATGTTAAATCACCGCAGCTGTAATGTTTATAGGGAAGGGAAAACGATTCATTTCAAAATCATTTAATCCACCCCCTTACGGACAAATTAAAAGCAAATAAACAAGCAGTTGAATGATATAAAATTAGTTAAATATCTGTTTCCCGTAAGATATATCTTACCCTAAATATTTCATGCATGATTCATTTGACTTAATATGGTAATAATATGCAAATAATTATTTTTCATAATTAGAGTAAGATTAATGGTCAACTAACATCAATGTTTCGCTTTTTGAAAACATTTAAGGAAAAATATTTTCTAACAATACAATGATAAAACAAATTGTATTTTTCATTATTATTATTTTTTTAATACTTGTATAATATCCATATTAAAATGATTTAATGAATTTATATATTCTCTTAATACGTTGTACGCGCCTCTAATCTAACAATAATTGATTATTGTAAGTACTGTATAATATTAATCATGATAGACAATAATATTATAAAAATCGTTAAAAAAGTTAAGTACAGTACTTTTAATCAAAAACTGAAAAGCACGCAGATGATTTGTATATACAACACATTCGTTATTAAGGCGAATTTCAAAAACAATTACGTTTAAAATGTAAATCTCATACACGTTGAAATATTCCGAAAACGTCTTTAATAGATCCTTGGAAAAAATTCCATCTGTAGTTAAAATCATATTATTTGATTTGCGCTGTTTAAACATAGTATGTAAGTACTAAAAAAAAATACGATTTGAAATACGTAGGTACAACACCGCACGTGCGTACGCTCCACGTCAAACGTTTACAATCGAATGTTATGTATACCGTTTAGACGACGTTTGCGATGGACACACACACACATGCGTCATATTATAATCTATATAATATTATATACTGACCCCGGGAAAGCGGACCTGAGGGCTGCCGGATTGCACCAGGCGGCCGGAAGCAGCGAGCACCAGGGCGGCATGATGGCCGGGCACCACGCGAGCAGCGACGGCGGTATCCTCGGATGGTGGTGATGGTGCATGAGCACCTCCTCGGCGGGTTTCGGGCTCTCGCTGTCGGACATGGCGATCGCGGTAGCGCGTACGTACAAAATTGTCGTGTCCGCGAGTCGCACTCGCGATATGACCGTGAGATTATAATGTATTATGCTGCGCCGTTGGCGATCTCGCGAGAGTCGCCGGGACGAAATCGCACAACACTCGGACGGAGACGACGATCTCGCGGTTTGTGTTATTGAAAAACGATGAGTATCACGTTCACCGAATCGTTTTCGATTGTCACACCGCTCGCGCAAATCGAGTTCAGTGATGAAATTGATATGACAAACGTATGCTCGACGGTCGCGGACGGTTACAGTCGTCGAGAATCGGAGAGAAACGCGGTTCGGTTCGGACACTCGAGACGCGATGAGGGTCGTGTCGGTGCAGTGGTCGTCGACGAGCAACCCACTTGAACGAGAGTCGACTGCGGCCGATTCTTCTGGTGCTGCCGCCGTCGCCGCAGCCGCGACCCCGTCGGCGGCGGGGAGCGGTGTTGGCCGGGAGGGCGCGAAAAACTCGGCGAACGGGGAGTGGCCCGGGGCGGCGATTGGACGGCGGGCGTGGCCGCGGTGGAAGGGGGTAGAAAGTGACGGCGGCGGCGCGCGCGCCCCTAAAAACCGTTGTCCGTCGACGGCGGCCGGCAGCGTCGGATACGATATCATCGCATTACTATTATTATTATTATTACTATTATCGTCATCATCTGTGTGTGTGTGTGTGTGTGGAGAGAGATCGATTTCAGCGGCGGCTTGCTGTTTGTAGACGATACAGTGTCGGGTAATTATAATAATAATAATAATATGTTATAATATTATGTTTGGCATTACGATAGTTATAGATTTTGTAACACAGCGACCGACGATGCGTTATTGTGATTATGTTAATATTTTCGGATATCCAATCGATCTATAATGACTACGGTAATATATGATCATAAACATTCAATATTTTTTTTCAAGATCTGTATAAATGTAGTTTAATACATAACGATTGTTAGCAAAACGATCCATTTAAGTAAACGGGGTTTTTTTTTTATTTATAAGTATCCGGTTTACTGTTTATGAGTTTTCAATAATTATCGCCAGTCTTAACTCGACTGCAGGATACCTATACCTAGGCTTGTATTTTAATGAAAAATAGTTTTCACGGATAAAACAATGATAATGTAACTTGCATATTACATTAGAAAATAAGACAATATTGATTAATATTTTATTCATTTTGTTTTGAAAACTAATTTAAATGGTGCAGGTACTCACTTAATTATTCAAAAGTAAATGTATAAGTATAATAAACATTATTGCCCTGCGTCAATCATCTTCTATTTTTATGGTAAAAATGTACCTTTTCTGACCTAAAGCCAATTTTATTTTTTCCTGCTTAAAACAGTTTATAACAATCCGCCTACAGACGTCATCTCAATCCTCATTATCGAAGTCGTATACTTTGATGAAATACAATTTATTGTAGTCTACCTATGAGCTTAATAGTCTTATTAGGAATTTAAATATGTGGTTTAATCTATGCTTACTTAAAATATTATACAAGTTAATTCGTGTATACAGTAGATAATACCAGTTTAATACTGTTTATATTCTGGATATAGATAATATTTATTATGCTAAGCTCGTCAGAAATAATATATCGCAACGAATGTCAATAATATTGTTTAAAGACAGAGAATCATTATGTACATTAATCGACTTTATACAGTACATGATTAGTGGTTATAATAATACATAATGTACGTTATAAAATTATATGTAATATGATTTTGTACTTTATATAGTTATTATAATTTATAGGTTTAATACTTTAATGTGCATGTAAAACACATATAATACATACCATGATTAAAAACCTTATTATATATACTAGTGTAATAAATATTAAACATTTGCCCAAAACTATTCGCCAAATGTTATACTTAAAGTATTTCATAGGACAACATTTTTTAACTCATAAGATTACTGAGTGGTATAGATCTAGTTAACTAATGATTTTAACGAGTCAAATTAATATAAAAATGTAAGAAATACTTCTATTATTTTGAATTCGTGAAAGTCGCAAGTTTTGTATAAAAAGAAGTAACTTAAATTAATTAAAATCAAACTACACGAATTTTTATTTATCCATTATGTTATAATGGAATGAATTTAACTCGTTAAGTTAGAAGTTATATTTTAAAAACGTAACTTAATTTTAACTTTTGATCACATTAATCTCTATAATATTATATTCGTTATTACTATTATATAAAGTGTATTGAATAATGGTAAGCAGTGATAGGTACATGTGTGTGTTTTTAGAAGTGCTCGTTTTACCACATAAAATAATAACATGAAGAGTGAGCTAATAATATTATGTAAAAGAATTATAAGAATAGGTAAATAACAAATTCTCTAGAGTCTCTCTAAAATGAAATGGTAGCGATGAGTGTCTAACATTGATTTGTTCCGGTGAATTCCAAACACGATGGACGTCAACAGCCCATCGAACCCGTTCGCAGACGAGTATATTATAAAAAAAAATATATATGCATACTTATTACATATTATTGTATTGCGTGTGCGTGTCGTGTCGAGAGACCCATAAAAATATAGCAATAATAATATGGTAACGAAAATTCGTTCGAGGACTCTACGACATCGCCAACAAGCCTTTTAAGTCCTATGAAGAAAATAATATAATATTATGATATACTTATACTTATGTATGCTATTTTTTACTGTACAATATATTATTATAATTTTTATCACGGTGATTGAAAACGCATTTCGTACGTGATACAATCATAAATCGACGGAAAATAGAATAAAAAATCGAAATCAGTCTAATATAACAATCTTTTTTCGTTACGTATAACTTGGAATCGTCTATAACCATTAACTGTGCTTAAATGAGAGGCTTGAGTTTTACCATTATGTATACAGAGTGATCTATTTGACACGATTCGATCGTTTTCTCGGTTAGATTTTGTAATTTAAAACAAAATGTTATTGTTTTTCTAAATTGAAGTACCCTATTATTATAAGCACTTGTGACATTAGATGTAAGTAGGTACTATAGGTACCTATATACTTAATATAGTTCACTATTTATTTATTTTTATTTTTTATCATAATATGGTGATCTAGTTAAATAATAGTTACAACAATAAGACAGTAAAGTTTTAATTCCGTAACTATATCGATTATCGAACAAATTTTATCACAATAATATTGCGATGGTTTTGTTTAGAGTCGGTAAATAAATTCTTAACGAAGACTAATGCAATAATATGTGAATATTTTGTGGTAACTGACCTCCCCGAAAATCGCGCAACATCGTGTACCGAAGGGCTGTGTGGAACAAAATCCAAGTATTACAGACACAATATTTTCGTGGTATATGGGAAATATAATAAAGGACATTACAGTCAGCTGTTGTGGCAATGTGCTAAAATGATCAAACAAATCACCGATATTCTTTGTCAATACAACACAGCAGCGTTTTTGACAGATAAACCTTCCTATCAAACACAGTGACGTGACCAGGATTTTTTTCGTACGGGGGTAGGGAACTGTAGCTATCGACCAAACAAATTTCCTTACAATCTTCTCTATTTTCCGTTGCTTCTTTACAGACGAATATTTTCTTGCTCCACTCCTGGAATAATAATTGAATAATCGTTCTCGATACAATCGTTATATAACGAAGTTTCATCCTATACAGCTTTTCTTAGAGTACTTTTTCATAATATTGTTTCCACCACTACGCGTAAACTGCCCATTCTGTATAGATGTTTCCTTTTTTTTCTCGTTTGCTCTGGGTTACGCCCCTTTTCTTCTGTAATCTTTGGCGTTACTCGATGATCAGCAGCATTGCGATCCGTACAAGACTAATGACTACAATATTATATCGGTTCTATACTCGCAGTCAACCGTGTTGTATCTGCAGTCGTCTGCGTATACGGGATATCATCAATAACTCGCGGCGGTTGTAAACTATAAGTGATACGATTACAGTACGAGCAATAACGAAATACTGCAACTTACTGCAGGTATAAACCGCAGTGTTAATATACCGCTGTATACTATAAGTGTAATATGCGTATTATGTATTATACATAATATTATAACATTATAGTTACACGCATTCGTACACTCCGTATCTATTCTGCCGGTCAAACATCCATAAAGTTTATTACCCCGAATTGTTATGCACGTGTCGCGATCGACTAATTATTATAATATATAGTTATCCCAATTATAATCAGCCATCGACAGCGCGCGCAATTATTATGCGTGTTTTAGATTTATCCCTCGTCTAGTATTATATAATATTTTATTATTATTCATTATATCATTATTTATTACATATACTACTCATAATAAAATTAATATTTTCGTTTGCAGTCCGTGAAATACAGTATGCTAAAACACTGCACACACACATTATTCATCCCGCCGGCAAATAGGTACGGTTTAGTGTCGCGTGGGCGCGGACGTCGTACAATAACACTTAAATCGAGTGCGAATATAAAACTTTATGTGTATAAATACAATATAATGTGGACGGGGATTAATATCACTAATAATTAGCACGGGAACACAATAAAACAGAACAAATACACACGACGTCGGGCGTCGTTGTTCGATATTATATTAAAACGGTTTTTGGTTCGAAATAATGTGTATTATTGTACGTACAAAGCCCCGATACGATGTAAATGCATACGATATATACCACCGATTGACTACAATGGGGCGCGTTTATGTATTATTTTTCTGCTGCTATTGGCGATATCGTGCGTACTGTTAACTGCACAGCACACATTGTGTACATCCTTTGACTATACATCCTGTGCACACAACAAATCTGGCAATCGGTAAATATTCGGTAATGTATTACCTAATATACTATACCGAGTATAACTCTTTTATCAAAGCACATTCATTATTTGAAACAATTTTAACGTTTTCGGATTTTTTTTTTTTATTTTACTTAGGTACATCCAATAGTTATTACAGAACTATTATATTTGTTGTGGTTATAATGTTTTAAGTTTATTTTATTTTTTCAAATAGCGATATGACCTATAAATATTTTAATTTATTATTTATAAAACAGAATATATTTCAGAGTATAATTCGATGTACTGTAGAATAGAATTAATTAAATTTCGGCCAAATAGTTTATAATATAACTACCTAATAACTACATAACTACATATAGGTACCACTAATAAGTAATAACTATACATAAGTATTTAAAGATATAATGAGCATAAGAAAACGGAATAAGACTGGACCAAAAAATATTGTAGAACTTATATAAACATTAAAGTTAAAATACCTACTTTTAACAAATTAACTCGTGCAAAATTTAAATTTATACATATAATTTGAATTATTCTGAACAACTATGCCCTGTGGCCTGTTCCGCAATATTTAATTAAAAATGTATGTTTTCGAGCAAAACAGTTGACATTAAAAACAAATGTATAACGATAAATAATTTTTTTTTTTGTTACAACGGTTTTTGCAATTTTCAAAATGCGTGTGTTAGTTTAATATAATCATAATGACCAAATACGCGAATTAAAAATATGGTTGCAGGTATATAAATATTATATTTTAACACTCGCAATATGCAAGAATATATATGCATCGATATTTTTGAATTTTTAAATCATATTGTATATATTATCAAGACATAGAAATAGATTTGTACCAAATCGGATTAAGTCGAAACAATGTTTATTTTTTATAGGTTTTTATTTTCAAGGTATAATTAGTTACTATCAAATTGTTTCACTCAATACAATTTTAGACTGTATTATAATATATTGTATAAATCAAACGCGGATATTTTTACTGTACAAACTGTGGTTTTCAAATACCTCTGAATTTTTCGAGAAAAATTATTTTGATGTACTGAAATATATAATAAACACCCGTAAAATCATGATGGGCTGCAATGATGGCATCGCCTTATTATCTAAAACTCTTGTAATGCTGTAACATTGTTTTCCACTTTGATTTAATCGTTCCGAAACCCCCGTAAAAAACCTAAGTATTTATTGATTTATAATATACAATACAAAAAATACAAATGTTAATATACTCGCACAACTGTACAACCATATCGCTGTTATATTATACCTCACGCGTACGGAGGGCGACAAAAAGGCTTTTTAAACGCATCGCCTGTTCAACGGCAATATTGCACAAGTATGTGTGTGTGTGGTAGTTGTGGTAGTAGAGCGCTAATGGACGAGCGATATGGTTTTTATTATATTATTATTTTTGTTTTAATATACCGACAAATTACGTTCGTTCCGAGCAATTAGACTGCTCCCTTCGTGACCCGACTGAAGCTCATCTGCCCTTAATTACACAACACCCCCGCCACCCGCTTTTCGCATGTATGTATATATTTTATTACCTATACTTTATTCCCCGTCACTTATTTTTTTATCGTAGTATATAGGTACGCGTGTGCACGACACTCCATACTACATAGCTTATTCAGGTATAAGTAAGGTCGGTAATATGACTGTTGTTGTTTTTGTTGTTGTTATGTTTTTCGTTAATATGACTGCTGGCCTAACCCTGTCCGGAGCAGGTGAAAATGAATCGATGTATATTTTTTCATTAATTTATTTAGAAGAGCACACGTGAACGCAAAAAACTAGAGTAATTGGTTGTTATAGGTATAATAAGTGCAGTATTGTAGTAAATAGATACCTATATTGTATCTAATATATTATAACATTTTTCTTATAAGTTGGTAAGAATATATGTGATGAATCGCTTTGGTTCTAATTATATAGTTTAAAATAATATATTAAAAAAAATTGATGTATGCAAACTGTAATTATAAAATAAAAGTAAATTATATTTTTCATATATGAGTATTTAATTTAGGTAGGTAGGTAGAATAGAACGAATGATTGAAAAGTCAAAAATGTAATGTTCAAACACTAGCTAGCAAAAAAAAAAAAAAAAAAATAGAATAAAATATGAGAATGAATGGAAACAATAAACGTAAGCAAAAATTCTCTGACAAAAAAAAAAAACAAATAAATAAATAATGATGATTAGAAGCAAATTAACTATAAGCAACTTGGGTTCGTAAAGTAGAAATAATATTGTGATATCGTTTGGTAGCTATAATCATCAGTGGACAAACAAAATAAAATAAGTAGATGTATGTTATATAAAAGATAAATAAAATTTTTAATAAGAATAACTTTTTATTACAGTTATTTTAATTAATTAATTAAAAAATTTAGATCAAAGTTAAAACTCACAAAAAGAATGTTAAAATAATAACGTGCAGGTTGAAGAAGGTTAAACATTATATAGCGTGACTGTTTTTTTTTCTAACTTCGTTGATCGTAAATATGTTTTTTTTAAAATCCACTTATTATTATACTTATTTTAATTGCAAGCTTCTACATAAAGTAGTGCTGTGCTTATTTGAGAAAATAATAAATAGGTCAATGGCTTTTTGTATCGAGTTATTAATAATATACAATAATGTTACGGGTTTCGCAGAAAATATTATTATTATAATACACTCTATGCAGTAGATAGGTATAGGTATAAGTACTATACCCACGCAGCTACAAAATAGTATATTATAATATCAAAGTATTATAATGGCACGTACCTACTTGTTTTGTTAATGATTTTGGGACTTTATGGTTGGATATTTGGCGCGTTAATCATGAAAATCTTCGCACGTTGAGGACGATCGGTTAAAAAAGTGAAGAAGGAAAAGAAAGCGAGCAGTGCCAGGCACATGGTTGTGCACGTCTAATCATCGGCCGCAGCTGACGGTTTCTCTCACGCCCTCCTTTGGCCTTTCCGTTATGGTAGATAGGTACATTTATATTATATATATATATAAAGACCTGCGTGTATATAGTAATAATAAACTCATGGAGCTCGATGTATCGTATTGTTATATATATATATTTACAAAATATATACAGTCATAATATTATCGTGTAATTTTTTTTTTTTTTTAGCTCGTTTCGTGTGCTTTTGGTACAAAATGTGTGCCCACGTTTAAGTATATAGTAATATAGTATACGGTCGGCGAGGTGGAGAGTGTAACAATAACGACAAACGCAAACTTCGAGGGGTTCAAAACCACTCGGTGCAATAAATATTATAACGAACGCGAGCTTCGGCTCTCCCTATCTCTGTCTGTCTGTCTATGGGCGGCGTATAACGACTTTAACAAGTTTTCGGTTTCCAGTGTCTCTCGTCATGATATTATCCAAAGCCCTCGGCCCCCTTTACACCGCCCGTCCATCATGGTATTGTGCAACCGGTATATTATATCATAAATACTCGCATGCGACAAGTTATGACAATAAAATATTATTGTTGTTCATATTATATTGTATTCGGTACCTATATGCATAACAAATATAGACTCTCGACTACCAAACACGATAGCATTTCAAACGACCGCAAATTCGTCGAGAGCTTTCCTATTTCGATTATATTAGACTACCTATAGAATATAATATAAGGTATGTCACGTTAAATCCTATCCGAGAACGGGGAAAGTCGTACAGCTCGTTCTTACGACCGTATGTCGGTAAGGGGTAGGTACACTACACGCGCCAATGTTATTTCGATTCACGCATAACGTTACGAGTGCACTTTAAGCGAACGCCATGAACGAAACCGTTCGTTCAATGAATAACTGCAACACGTCACGGTATAGGTACGTGGCAACGAAATGTCGTGTTTAAGTTAGAAATTTGACATGGGTAGAAGAAGACCATGATCACGCGTAACTCTGTTAACCAAAGATAATTTTAAATCGTTTTATAATTTATAATAACAATAATTAATATAATATATATTTAACTCAAAAATTATTATTTAACTACGGAATTATGCGTTTTGCGGTCGAACAGCATGATGTTTGCCTAATAATTAATGTGGATCGATGTCAACAATAACATCGATATATTATATTATTATAAGGTCGTAGAAAATAAACACTATTTCCGTGAGGTTTAGCATATTATCGCCTGCAGTTGACGAGTTACACGATAGGCGAGGTATTATATCGATACTAATAATCCGTGTCTATGCGTCGAAAGCCGTAAGTTCGCTAATACAATTATATCGGGATTACTGTACAAAACCGAAAAACGATGATTTATATTATTATTACGTATGTGCACATTGTGCCCTACAGTTTTGCACAAACTGCATTCTAAAAAAAAAAAAAACTGTGACACTAGCCTAACCTATGTTTATGCAATTATATGCGATACACCCACACACATATATTATAATATTATATTATAATTATGTATATAATAAGATCTATGTTAAGTTTATACGACGGTGCTCGACGGAGCCGATCGCTTACCTGTCGTATCTCAGGTCGTCGTCGTACGGGTAATCTGGTGGAAGTATCTGCCAACAGCTGGTCTCGTAAGCCCCGACCGTTTGAGTCGCGCCGCCGCCGCCCCCTACAGACTCCTGCGGGCCGAAAGGGACCAAGGCACCGCTGGAATCGGTCGGTTCGATGTGGTGGTGATGGTGTTGTAGTTGCTGTTGCTGTAGAATTATTTGCTCTTCGTGATGCTGTTGGTCCTGCTGCTGCTGCTGCTGTTGCTGTTGCTGCTGCTGCAGGTGATGGTGATGGTGGTGTTGATGGTTGTGCTGCTGCTGTTGATCGTTCATGACCGGTATAAACGTGGTTCCGTGATGGTCCTGGTGATGGTTATGGTGTTGCTGTAAGACCATCGGGTCGGCTCCGGTCAAGACGTCGTGTTCGTGGTGCGCGTGGTACATGGTCGGCGCTTCAGCAGGATTCGTGTGCGTGGCGATCGAACGGTGGTCGTGTTTGCGGTTATCCGGTCGATCGGTGGCAATCGTATTTGTTTTAGTGTTTTTTTTTTTCCCCCGATCCAAAATCAATCGATATCAATAGAGTCGAACACACTGCGCGAGTTTGTCGCTGTGCCGCCGAACGACGCACTGAACAACCGATCCGAAACGCCGCACCGACGACGGCCGCTAAGGCGTCGTAGATAAGACAACCTCTTATCCGCCGCACCGGATCCTCGTGGATATATCTACGTCTTGAATGCGTGTGTGTCTGTGTGTATGTATGTGTACACAGTGAGTATTTGTACGCATACACTCACATAAGTATAGATATACGCGTGTGTGAACGCGTAGATGACACGATTTTATTATTATTATTTTTTTTTTTTTTATCATCGTTGAACGTCGCCAAAGGTTTTAGACATTTATTCTCTACGCCACGACTACGACGCGACGTCACACAAGCGTGTAACACGAATTTCGGTTAAAAAACAAAAATAAAAAGTACTAATCAGCAGGTGCATCGGAGTGTATTATTTTTCGATACTTCTACGTACATAATATATATATATATACCTATAGTTGCACAGAGCCCGAGCTCGTCAAAACGACCCAACGCGCCTGCCTCGAGCCTGTCAACGGCGGCGGTATTGTCGATGTTTACAATGCAATAATGATATGCCTACTTATACGGAGCAATAGGCTGCAGTGTCACAACTATTATAGGTGTTCATCGGCGGGAAAACGAGCGCACGCTATAATAATATAATATGCCAACACAGACAAAATATAATTTTTAAATACCGCCTCATCGTTTGCTTCCCCAATGACACCGGACTAAAATCTAATATAATTGCGAATTTTCGATTGATATTTAAGTCCAATTATCATAATATATTTTAAATTTTTTTTAAGTATTTTGATGTATTTATAAAAATAAATTAAAACAAATAATAGCCTCAGCTACTGTCGCTACTGATGGTATTTCAATCGATAATAACAACAAATAAAAATAAAAATATTTCAAGTAATCAGTTTATTAAATACCTTCTTTTTTTCTTTTAAATCATGCCGTTGGGTCTGGTTTGATTTAACTACATCATGGTGATTGTATATTCTACCGATTAAATCTTTTGGATACGTCAATGCCGCTGGTACCTACTAATATTTGATCTGTAAAATAAGCATAAACAACTTCATCGATTTTATTTTTTGACTATTCTTATCATTTTAAGTCAAAACTAAATTCGATTATAATTGCAATCATTTTTCTTCCTTATTCAAAGCTAATATTAATTACACAATCTGCACGATATCATATACTTACTGCAGTCATTTGTATTACTTAAATGTTTGATTTTCTTAATTATTTTTATGTAGCCTATGAATATGATGATAAAGGTGAAATACATGTGTAAAGTTGACTTTTTATTCTGCTAAAACACAATAGGTACTAAGTTTGAAAATTTAGTTTTATTATTTATTTTATATGGTATAATAATATAATATGTATGTGTATTTTTAATTGTCATCATTATATGTATAACAATTTGGATTTGATTGTTTTTTTTTTGTGGTGGTATGTATATTTACACTAATTTAGTAACGGAAAATTTTAAATTACTAATTTTGAAGGTCAAGAAAAATTTACTTGTAATTTATATGCAATAAATTTATAAACCAGACCCTAACAATAGCGACAGTCTGAAAATCGGTGAAATCCAAACGTGTTATCGTATTTGGCACCTCTTGCACCCTCTGGTAGTCACGACACCGCTGTAAAAAAGTGCATACCTATATTATACAACTTTAATTTATTTTTGCGTGATTTCACAACGAATTTCGAAGGAATGTCTTTTTGCTACTCGCACTCTGTATAATCTGGCCTTTAAAGCGTATCGCCTACATAATAATGGCCAATCTCCGTTGCGATCATCTATACGTCTTTACAAATAAACGAATTCGCCAATCGTGAAAGAGCCGTCAAAGTGTTTGTTATTTTTGATATAGATGGTTGTAATGACGTTCACGGAAAGATAAACGCGTATTTATTAATACTATCTTTTTATTTATAAAGTAGGTATTATGTAGTGCATTATATAGTCTGATCTAGGCCTCAATAAGTCATATAAAACCTATTTGTGCGTGTGTAACTGTGACAATACTATGACAAAAACGATAATGTATATTACAAAGTGTACACATTTGCATACCTATCGTATTATATATTAAATTAATGTTGTTATATTTGAACTATTAAAATGGCACGACCTTGTGCCACTATAGCGTAGTATTATCGTGTGCAAT
>VUJU01001982.1:34669-44844 GCA_009835225.1 Aphis craccivora
TCATACTCATCAGGGTGTGTACAAAGTAGGAAATCTCACAGTAAATTGTGTTAAAGTCGTTCACTTTTTTGCTGTTGTAATTTCATCGTTCTCAATATACAGTACGTATAACGCGTCTTGCCCAATAGTCACATATTATATTATTATACTTTAAAATATAACAAAAACAAACAATATCAGGTAATGCTAGTAATTTATATATACATGGACGTAATTCAATCGTCTGGAATACAGTGTGAACAGAATACTGCTGTAATAATACAGAACTGCAATTATAATTATACGAATATACAACGTATTATTGTGGGTATACGGTTATTTATGATTTAGTATTTTAGTGCATTGTGACTTTTAAGTATCTATATGTATGTATGTATGTATGTATGTATGTATGTATGTATGTGTGTGTATACCTGTAAGTAAGTAAAAGTTAATGAAATTTTAAGGAAAAAAAAAATAGTTATTATCGAATGTTTGATTTTCGATTTCAGGTCACACAATCGAGGTTGCGGCGATAACACGCGTTGAACTCTATCTTGAAAAACAACACTCGGCGACGGCAATATTGCGGCCGAATATCGCGCCGTCAAAACTAGTAGCTCGAAATGCGTAAGTGGCTGTGCGGAGAGGTACTCCACAATACGACATAATATACCTATCTACCTAATAATAATAATAATAATAGCTCTATAACTCTCGGAGGTAGTATAATAATAATAATATTGTAAAGTGCGCGGTACACAGTTGGTAGGTAAAATTGTATAATATTATTATGCGTATATGTAGTAATGCCGCCACTACAGCTACCGATCCCGACACCGCCGCCACTGCAGCAGGTCCGGCGACCGGCACACACACACGGACCGCGTAACGTCCAGACGACTCTGCACACAGATAAAGTGTAGAGGGCCATAATAATAACATTATACACTTATTGCTTGCGTTTTTATATAATACTTCCTAATAATATATTTATTTATATTAACAACGGGAACGTGCGTATATTATTATTATTCAGACCATAAAATGTCTTATTGTTTTATTGCGATGCGCGCAACTAATAGTTATAATATACTATAATGACACGGTATGAGTATACATACATATTATATGTGTGTATGTGTATTATAGCTCTTTACGCGGTCCGTGCGCGTTCACGGCAACAATAAAGACGACGATAATAATTATTCGAATAAAGCAATAATTTTAAAACAACGACCATTATTATACACCCCTGCGTCAATATATATTACATAAAGGTATAGCATTAATCCGACGATACACACACGCGGTGTTTTTTTTCTATTTTTTCAAAAAACATTTTTATTTTTTTATTACTTGAATTTACAAACTCGTCTCATCGCAGGTAGAACAGCGCGGAATTGAAATTTGATGACCATTTCGTCATCACATCGTAATATATTATTTTTGGCCACTGGTACCTATAAGTGTGGGTACATCAATTTCCGTTGTGTCGTAAAACTATCATAACATATTAACATAATATAGTAGTATCATGGTATTATAATTTTGTACCTATTAATCACTCGATGTGCACGTGTTACTGACCATTTTTCAGACTAAACACCACAGTCGCTGTCGCCTACGTGTTATATGATATGAGTTGATACGTCTTGTCGATGATTCTTGTTTTCGATTATGAACAGTTTTAAAAGAACCAACAGTATAATATTTATCATTTGAACGTTTTATTTTTAATACCCATACTGTATACTTACCTATAAATATCCAAAACCGTATAATTGTATTGTTTTAAATAATAAAATTGTGTACCTATCTACGTTGCGCTTCTTAGAGTGATACACAGTTATACTTTACATAACATTCCGATCAAATTAAAGATTGACGAACGAAACCGAATATTGATTCTCTGTATAGACTCGAAACTATCCATTGCTGATAATTAGAATTAGTTTGGAAAATCCACATTAAATAAAAAACGTGATCGTATCGACTTAGTATTTTTACAAGAATTATTAATTATATCTAATAATCCCACTGAACTTTTAACTTTTAAGGAATATCAGTTTTAAGACCTCAACAGTTAATATTACAAAAAAATATCTATTTCATACCGTACTTATAGTATAATTGTAATTTTATAAAAAGTAATCTCATCCATAGAATTTTGAGATTTAGTAATGAACATCTATCATATTTTTAATTTTTCTTTGATAATATTTCTATAAGTTAAAAGAAATTATTACAAGATTTTCAGTAATATTATTCATCATAATTTATTATATTGTACTACAACATCTGCCTTCGTGCATGGTGTTATTATAAATAATTAAGTATGAAAATCAAATCCAAGTATTAACTGCCATATTATATATATAATAATATCATGCCTATATTATATATTATAATATGGACGATTATTTTCTTTAAAAAATAATAATCCTATATTAGGGATTTGACTATACTGTGTGTGTACGATATAGATATCATTACGCGAGTACGATAAATCCATGTACTCGTATAATAGTTATATATAATAATGTCACAATGGTTATTTCTATATGAAACCAAAATATATGACTAAAACCAATAACCACACGAAAAAGAACAAAATATTCTTTTCTCTGTAGGTTAGGTATATATTATACTTATCTTAAACGTATGCCTACTACTATTGACAGAAAAAAGATTTTTAAGCCAATTGCAAATTGCCTATAAGTACCTATTTTTTCGTTAATAATATTAATGAATATATAGTAGTATATTTTATAACCCATAGTAATATGTAAGTCGTAACTCAAGTAATTAGAAAAAATACAATCATTTAAAGGGTAAACATCGTTGTGATAAAAATAAATATTCGCTATACATAGTTATTCTAGACTCAATGCTGCGATGGTAAAATTAGTATACCTACAAATATATTTGATATTATACTTAATGTGCTCCAACGCAGCTTTCGATGGAAAAGAAATTTTTTACTTATAATAACAAAAAAAAAACTCACTCTAAAGTTGGTTAAAATGTATGTTACGGCTTAAGACATTAGTGTGTGGTAATAACGTCGATGCTAGGAAAATTTTGTAAGTTCTTTAAAAGTTTACAAATGTTGAAATTCTATACATTGGCCGGTCATTGACGTTTAATACATTTATAGATATTATTAAACACCAAACGATACATTGACTCATATTTATAATATTATACATCCACTTTGGTATCTGAAAAAAATGTTAAAATTAACAAATAAAATGTTCTTTGAACTCAAAGTACCTACCTATATAATACACCTAAAAAAATGTTTATAAATGTTATAATTAATTAATAATGGTTGATTCGTTAACTGTTTTATAAATTGTAAATATCTAATTCAATTTCCGATTTCGATAATATTTAAAAATTTTCACGTAATTACTAGTTTATGCATATGAAAATGAAATGTATTAACTATGAAAGTCAATTTTAATTTAATTTTTAATTACAATTAGAATGCTTACATTGAATGAATCAGCTGAATCAGCCGTAAATATATGACGTGTTGAATGCTGAAACACAAGTACCCAGATTGCGCATAATTAACATTAATTCTTAAATTATATTATAAAGCTATGAAAAAAAAAAATTCAAAACAGAGAAATAACTCTTCCCAAAATTACAAAACAAAAAAAATTGGAAAAATATTGAAAAAAAAAATCAAATTCAAAATAGATATGTACAAAATATAAGCTAGAGTATACAGTTTAATGAAATGTTTATTTATTAGCCACTGTTTACCATTTTCAGTTCATCACAGTATTAAAACATGGGTCTTCCTGTCTTAGCGTACATTAATTTATAAGGATATTTAAAATCAGTCTAAAATAATGAAAAAAAAAGTGGGTAAGTGGGTACCGCTCTGCTGTACATTAGGTACCGTGTGGATCACTATTTTATATTATAGGAGGGTTAAATTTGAATCCAATGATAATCATCATTGTATACGAAAAACGATTCTGAACGGAGATGATTTATCAGCCTAGGATATAATTTTCAGTGGTTGGTGAAAAAGGTGGTTTATGTTTTAATGGCCTGAATATATCAAAATTTAAGTTCTTTTATAATTATTGTAAGCTAAACTTATGAAAAATCTTATATTAAATTTTCAACTCTTAGCTACTTATACAAAAATTTTTATGAATTATACCTACAAAATAATTTGCAAATATTCATGGTTTTGACGAATTTTTGTCAATATTTGAACATTAAATACTAATTAAAAAAAAATTGTGCCTATGTATTCTTATAATTTTTTAATCACTATAAGAATAACTTATGAGGAACTTTGTATTAAATTTTCAAGTATTTTGATTGGGCCAAAAAAATTTTATCGACACTTAGAAAAAAATTTCTCAGAAAAATTGAAAATTTCAGTTGTCTATAAATAGCTCAAAAAAATTCAAAATATTTTGAAAATTAAATCACGTAAAGAAAAATGCCAATCTTAATAACTGGTAAATTTTTCAAGTACCTACGACTTATACTTTTTGAATAATAACAAATATTTAAAATCGTGCAAATTTTCGCGTTTTCGACAGATTTCGTAAAAATTTGAACTATAAACGCGTATAAAATAAAATTATGACTAACAGCTACAATAAGAACAACTCATAAGGTACCTTGTATTAAATTTTCATGTTTTTTTGGCCATCCAAAATTTTTTTATCGACACTTCAAAAAAAAAATTCTCATAAAACTCTAAAATTTCAGTGGTCTATAAACAACTCAAAAATGTTTGAAAATTTAACTGTATATAAATAACACTAACATAAATATTTGGTGAAAATTTCAATTATTTATAGTGATTATTTTTTGAATTACAACCATATAAAAAAATCGATTTTGTCTAAAACTGGTTTTGCGTATCGGAAACCACCCCCAAAGTTTGAAATTCGAGCATTATTTCGACACGTTCTCGTGTACACAGACACACAAAAAAAACACACACACAACATTGTAAAATCCGTACATTCATCACTCCGCTCAGAATCTAAAAGCGTTTTAGAATTTTATGATTTTTTCAAGTAGTCAATAATAAGTAATAACTCAAGAATACGTATCGATAAAGACGAATTTTTTTCAATTCCTAAATAATCCATTCATACAATATAATGGTAACCAAAATGGCAAAATATCATATACCTACCTATTTGTTATTATTATTTATTATACCTTATTCAAATACCTTAATACCTACTAGTCAACTAGTTTAATGAATAATTACCTATATAGTTGATCTGTTATACATAATAATATTATCAATTACTGTTGTGCGAATCGCAAATAACCCGAAATTTTCTGGTTTTTACGAGTTTTTATTTAGTAAGTTACGTACATTAACATTATGTCATCAGTTAAACAACAGGTATGCCATGCACTGCACAATATGACATAATATACTAGCTAGTATTATATACCTATATATAAATTATAATATATAATATTGTGTACAATGGTATTGTGCATTGTGTGTACATTGTAGTATTCTATACTGTAGGTATACACTGTATAACGTATATACTTCCGATGGATCGTCTAAACTAATATTTGACATCTAACTGCAAGAGTATAATAATAAGTAAATAATTATATATAAACCTGTAGACTGTAGTTGTAGAAATGCTCACTTATACATCATATAAATATACACACACACATGCGTTCTCGCACGCATCATGATATTATATATAATACTACGAACTATTAAAATCATAACTATTTAATTTGTTGTACGACTAAAGAATGTTAAATCTTTTGGACTCAATCATATAACAATTAACTTCTGAAATACTAAAAAAAAAAAAAAAAATTCACCTATTTAATTATTAAACCTTTAGCATAATACCAAATTAAATAACTTAAGTGTAATAACGTAAAATTAAAAGATAAAACAAAAAATGAAATGAACCTATTTAATAAAGTAATTAATACGTACTACGTATTACAGTTATATACTACAGTTAATCCGCATTGAGTTAGTACCTACGAGAGTTTGGTGCATATAAACACATTTTTAGTTCGCATTAAACTAATGATCATTTATAATTTAATTCAATTCGTCAAATTAAACTAACTGATTAAGAAATGTATGTAAACGCTTTAATGCAAATTAATATTTTAGCGGACATTTTAAAATTGAAAATTATAAATTAATATGTATATATTATATAGCTATATAAGGTACCAATCATATATTTTGATCATGGAATCCAAAGTATAAAGCATAGAATAAAATAATTCGCATTAATTTTTAACTATTCATCATCTAATCGTAATATTTTTAGGCGCATACCTATAAAGTATAAACCAGCTTACTATTACCTTTCTTACATTCATTAACTACTGCATTTAAAAGTAGTAACTACTAACGGTTAACCTAACCTAACCTGAGTTTAGTATAGTCAAAGTTTGTTAATGATATGTTAAATAAGTCATATGTACTAGGACATACGCATAAGTAATCTGTGTGACTCTTCCAGGCAATTATAGGTGCTGGAGAATATAAATCACTTATCAGATATAAATATTAAATGTACCTACGCTATTACGTTCCTCCAGGTCCGCGGAGAGGGCTCTCGAGGACCGAGGTCGTATATTCGAGAATTTCATCAAACCTAACCGTACTAAATGTATAGGTAAGTTTTAATAATTCTATAAAATATAATCACCATGCACCTTACCGGACTCGCAGTAGTATAGGTACGTATTCGTAATTCAGTGATATAATAAGGTGTCGAAAAATAAAAAAAAACTCACAGAACACGTAGATCCAAATACTTAAACAGAACACCGTCTTGGCTTGTTCAAAAGTTGTCGTTCTCTGGATCCGGTGTCGAGAGATGTTTCTAATGTGACTGTCGCGGATGAACTGGTGAGAAGAGACGACGTGCTCGAGTCGGCCAGAGTGACAAGAAGCCCTATTAATTCGTCTGCGTTTCCAAAGCCACAGCTTTGTCCTTGGCTGCAGTGACTCTCATAGGGCTATCCCTTATCTCTGGCGACACACAAACAAGTCACAAGTCTTGCGCTCTGTTGTGACAAACACGTTCGTTTCAATGTGACCTTGCAGTATAAATCGTCCCTTTCTTCAGTGATAAAAGATGTATATTATTATTGAAATTAACCGTTATTTATTTATCGTATATTTTTTGAGTTAAAAATACAATTATAATATGTGAGCAGAACAAAAATTTTAAATTATGCATCAATCCCAAAGGTATGGATAAATACAAATAATCTGTTATTAATACTCATTATTCCTATTTTTGAAACAAGTGATATCACACGAATGTTTCTAAGCATCGTCCTATTATTGCATTCATATAATATCAAATATGTGTAAAATATCTGAGATACTTAGAAAACAATTATAAACTTTTTTTTAAATCTAAAAATATTTATTAATTGTAATCGAAATGGATTTAGAAAAAACCCGGGTACTCGTGATGCAGTGATGCATTTACTTTACTCTCGAGCTTATTTATGGGGAACTTGATCAAGGTGACAAATGTTTGGCTATATTTATTATTGATATTGCCAGGTCGTTAACTCCGTTTCTCATGACTAATAAGTAAGTTCTATAAGCTGTCAGGTGAAAATAAATCTCTAAATTGGTTTAAATACTTATTTAAGCGAATTCAAATCGTAAGAATTAGTGATTAATGATATCAAATTTACTACATAGGTACCTATGGATTACCTCGAGAGGGCTTATACTATAAATTTATTATACTCTGACCTTTACCTATTATTTCTATTTATATTGATGATTAATTTGAACTAGATTTAGTAGGTAAACTAGGAAACTAGGTAAACTAGGTTAATAGGAAATTTAAATTGCGATTCTGGTTGTTTTAAATTAAATCGTTTTAATGTGTGTTTAAAAAATGTACCTAATCTGATATTAGACTTAGGTATTCATTTTACGTGTAGGTAGCTTATATTTTGCTTTAGTTCAGTTATATGTCATAATACTGGGGGGGTCAACGTATCATCACAGATTAAATAATTTAATCTGTGGTATCATACTTTTTTAATCTGTGCTTTTACAATCGAATCTTTAAATAATGTTACACAATTTAGAAATTTGATAAGAATCGTATTAAACTCGCATTAAATTACTTAGAATATAGTATAAATACGTCACAACTATTTATTTGATATTTTCAACGTGTTTTATGTAAATCAAAACTTATGATTGTTTTTAGTTACCTATATACAGATATATAATACAATCAGAGTAATGAAATGTACCAACTGAATTAAATTTTCTGAACGAATAAGTATAGAGGGGAGGATGTCTCAAGATTCCCTAACTCTTTGTCAGAACTAGGCATTACGTTTATAGAACCATACCAATAACTGCCTTTAGAAGTTCAAATTAATGCAACGGGTATAGGTTATTGAGTAAACCTCCACAGCATATAATAGGTGCAACTATGGGAGGTGGCGTTTAAAACATCGATTTAATTTGATAAATAAGATTTATTTTTATATTTTAATTATTAATTATTTTCGTATATTATCATAATTTTTAAGACCTTTTTTTTGGTCATTTTATTTTTCGAATACGATCTGATGACGCTCCATAAATAATGGCATCGAGTTTTAAATCGTTGCAACATAGCAAAATCGTTTGTGGACAGATAAGGCATTGGGAAATGAACACTTCTGAAAAATAACCATAATATCGTAGGTAGGTACCTACATATCGCGTGTTAGGTGCCTACACAGTGTGTACCATCTTATATCAATGAAAGATTGAAATCAAATGAATGGTAAAAAATAAAACCATTATAGAGACCATCATTAATTCATACACATCATATATGCTGAATTAAAGATGTGCCCATGTGTCATAGTTTTATTTGTTTTGACTTTAAACTTGTAGATTTCATTAGGTAGTTCTTATCATGAATCAAATATAAACAAGAAAAAAGCATCATTTGAACTTTTAAATGTACTATTACAGTGTGATGCATGCAAATCACTTTCTATGTCAATGGTAAGTTCCAAATTAATTTATTTTGTAATTGTACCTAGGTACTAAATACTTTATTGGACTTTCAGGCTCGAACCTATTTCATCAGCCAAACCTTGAGGTGGTGATGTAGAGCAAATTAGTTTCATACTATAACCTGCAGTATAATATTATAAAGCAGCCAAACGATCACATTTATTACCAGACACTATTAAACATACTCTCTACATAAAAATTAACATTGCAAATTTTAAGCGAATTCAATCCACTATCATTGAAAATTTAATACAAGGTTCCTTATGAGTTGTTCTTATTGTAGCTAAAAAAAAATTAAAAATCGTTAGTCACAATTTTTTTTTAAAGGTTTAAAGTTCAAATTTTTACGAAATCTGTCGAAAACGCGAAAATTTGCAAGTAATTTTGAAGTTGAAAAATCATACAATTTTTTGTGTTTATAACTAAGGATTAAAAATACAATACTAAGTTTTCCATAAGTTTTCCTTCAAGTATCTATAGAGAAAACTCGAAGCATCATTATAGGAAAAAATTTAAGTGCGTTTGAATTTTAAACTTTTAGAATATAGCGTAACGGTAACGATTTATCCTCAAACGATTTTAAATATTTGTCATTATTCAAAAAGTATAAGTCGTAGATACTTGAAAATTTTACGGTTATTTAGATTGGCGTTTTCTTTATGTGATTTAATTTTAAAAATATTTTGAATTTTTTTGAACTACTTATAGACAACTGAAATTTTTAATTTTTCTGAAAATTTTTTTTTAAAGTGTCGATAAAATTTTTTTGGCCCAATCAAAGTACTTGAAAATTTAATACAAAGTTCCTCATAAGTTATTCTTATAGTGATTAAAAAGTTATAAGAATACATAGGCACATTTTTTTTTATTAGCATTTGAAATTCAAATATTGACAAAAATTTGTCAAATTCCTGAATATTTACAAATTATTTTGTAGGTATAATTCATAAAATTTTTTGTATAAGTAGCTAAAAGTTGAAAATTCAATACGCGATTTTCCATAAGTTTAGCTTATAATTATTGTAAAAGAACTTCAATTTTGGTGTATTCAGGCCATCAAAACCTAAACCACCTTTTTCACCAACCACTGGAAATTATATCCTAGGCTGACAAATCATCTTCGTTCAGAATCGTTTTTCGT
>VUJU01001983.1:0-44822 GCA_009835225.1 Aphis craccivora
ACAATTTTTTTTTATTAGCATTTGAAGTTCAAATATTGACAAAAATTCGTCAAAACCATGAATATTTGCAATTTATTTTGTAGGTATAATTCATAAAAATTTTTGTAAAAGTAGCTAAGAGTTGAAAATTTAATACAAGATTTTTCATAAGTTTGGCTTACAATAATTATAAAAGAACTTAAATTTTGATGTATTCAGGCCATTAAAACATAAACCACCTTTTTCACCAACTACTGAAAATTATATCCTAGGCTGACAAATCATCTCCGTTCAGAATCGTTTTTCGTATACAATGATAATTATCATTGGATTCAAATTTAACCCTCCTATAATATAAAATAGTGATCCACACGGCACCTAATGTACAGCAGAGCGGTACCCACTTACCCACTTTTTAAAAATAAATGTCTGAAAGTAAAAGTTATTTGAAAATTCAGCAAATGGTTTAATAATTTGTCAGTTTTTTTTTTTTTTAATTGGTAATGAAAAATAAAAATAAGATATTAAAAAGCAACTCCTAAATAGCCCTTTACCTATTTTTACCTACTGTTCCTGAAATAAAATATCTTACACAGAAAGTTATCTAGATAATATACTATGTATACATACACATATTGTATATCTTGTAAACGAAGTTTAAACTTAATCAAGTCTTCGATGGTTCAGTGTCTTGTGTTCTTTACTTTTATACCGACCTATATCCTTTTCTCCTTGAAATTTTTATTTTACCAGGGATTTTGAGATATTATATTGTGTATAAAGTATTATATGAATGACATTTATAACTCGAAGTACCTATTTTTCAGAAACTTTTTATTCCGGTATTCTGACCACAATACAACATGTATGATATGAACAATGTATGGATAACATATGTTTACTTATTTTGTATGAATAAATAACAAAATAGTACAATACACTATAGAGGTTATTCATGACATTTCTATATTTATATTTTATACTTTTTTAAATCAAAATACCACTCATAGAACGACATATATGTTTTACGTATTTTTCATAATATCAAAATATTTACTCCTCAATGGATTTAATACTTTCTGTGAGTATAGAATATACTACGTAACAACGTGTATTATATACATAATAAAGCATAATAAAAATGAAAACTGAACTCCAATATTTAAATGAAAACCTCGATTAAATCCATTATAATGTTTCCACGTAAACAGCAATATTTTACACAATAACGTATGATTATAATCTAATGTTTAATACAAAATATAAATGGGACTTGTTAATACTTAATAAAAAAAAAAAAAAAAAAAAAAAATGAAATAATTTCTAAAAATCAATTACTTGAATTTATGCCTCGTAAAAGTATATTATCAAAGGAAAATACGAGTAATGGTATAACCAATGAATATCAATTCTGGAATAAAATTTAAGATATATGCTGTATTCATTACATTGTACAATAATCATGTAATAAACACAAATAATATACGAAGTGCCATAGTGGCGTGAGTGAAGAGGTATATATTATGGTCTGCTGGTCTGCAATGACACAGTGAACAAGTTATTATTTCAATCTAAATCTTCGAACTATGGATAATAATATAAGTGCTACTAAAAAAGCAAAGTAAAAAAAAAAATATAATAACAAAATAAGATAGCAATTATTATGTGTATACAACTTGACCACCATCGACTTCAATTTAATACCTATATTATACATACAATGATAAAAATAACAAGCATTTTATCATACTCAACTTTTGATAAGTAAGTAGCAGGCACGAGTTTAAATTATTATGAAATAATTTATGGGTGAAAGAGAGAAAAATAAATAAAAGGTGTCGTCTACCCTGCAAAGCAATATAATACCAACGAAAACATTGTCAAAATAAATTATATGATATATTATATGAATAAGCATATTTTCATAGAACAATAATATATTCTTGAAATGTTTATAATATCATCGCAAACATGATTGGCTGTAAGTAAGTAATGCACTTTTATAAAAATAGAGAAAATAAAGTTTCAAACTAGTTACTATAGTAACATGTTATATAAAATTACTATGAGGCTTTCGAAACTTCGTAATACTCAGAGCAACATAAGACTGGTTGTCCATTTATTTATTTATTGTACACACACACACACACACACACACATAATATATTATATATATATATATATATATATATATAACGAGATATAAAAAGCTTGCAAAAATAATATTGTCACTAACTTATAATATAACTACTTCTTTTCAAAACTCAATTCGGTAACGAGGTCAAGTTAACCTAACATGATTTAATCCAGTACAAATTCTTGCAGTTTATTATTATTTTTTTTTTATTGTTATCTTTTTACTCTTGCAATAATACTACAAAAAATTAAAAATAAACTACTACTACAATTATATAATATTTGTAAGGCTTCTCTCCTTGAACTAAGAATATAAGATATTTACCAGGATATCTACTATATGTATGAATTCGGTCCCCATAAATAAAATTCATAGCCAAAAATTTTTAAGGAAAAGTCGACAGTATTTTAAGATATATTATGTGTTACATTTTGTACAACATCACTTTTATCTGACCTCAAATTTCTTATTTTATCCTCTTCAGCAAATACATAGTCAAAATGCAGAAATAAATATATCTATAGGTATAACATTTTCAATTTAAAAGACTTATTCGAATCATTTCTCTTTAACACATTCTCTCAGCATCCCCCCACGTACATTCCGAACAATTAAAACTAATATTACACTGAAACCAATCTTTCTATGACAGTCATTGATACAACAGATCATATAGTATAATCATCGCAAAATTCAATATTCATGTAACCAATAGCGATGTAGTAAAGATTTTTTCATGAATAATATATTATTTATACCTTTGGTATTAATAAATTAAGTTGTAAGACTTGTTATTACCAAGGTTTTCGAAGATATGAAAAATTTAGGTATCGTTTTATATATTTTTTATTTAAATGATTATAACTAAACGTATAGAATAGTTGTGAGTTTAGAATGATAAATATATATATATATATATATATATATATATTAAATTTAAAAACAAATTCAATACCGATACAATTTAGAGAGGGTAAGTTTTTGTTTTTTCCTATAATAATAAATTGATAGTTAATAATGTAGTTGCATTACATTATCAATAGTCACCGAAATCTATTGTAGGCGAGTTGAAAAAAAAAAATAAAATTTGTACGTTATTTACTTATCAGTCAACGATCGTGAGTATCTGAACGTCGCATGGCAAGGGTTTACGGTCGTCGAATCACTGAAGACTGGAATTCGAGGCCATCCCTTTTCAGAACATACAAGTTGCGACAATACACCGGAGTAGTATACGGAAGCAGTATACAATACATATATTATAAATAATATTAAAGTGAAAAAATAAAAGTGATAGGGCGGCGTTTTATGCCAAGAACTACGGCTCGGATAAGTATACGGTGGGTGAAACCGTGGAATTCGGTTCCCGTTTTATATTATTATTACGATATATGTACAAACAACAACGGTAACGACAACCATGACGACAAAGAACGTATGTGCATTGTGGTATCGAGCGGTACTGGTGGTTATAGGGGTTAGACTGTCTACGAAGGAGTGCGGGGGTGGTAAGAGTGAGTGGAATCCCTGCAGTGGGTAGAATGGAACTCCAGAAAAACACAGCATCCATAAATTGTCTTTACTTCTCCGTAACAATGGCTCGAACACTCACGCGCATCGGCAGTGCATACTAAAGATTCGCGAGTATACTACTCGCTACCTATATCTATATATATATCCCCAATCTCGTAGTGAAAGACGAGTATGGGGAACTGAGTAAAGAGAAAGCGCGGGTAAAAATAATATATTATATATACTCTTTGTACGTGTGTGCGAAGTATAATACTGATGTTGTGGGCGAAAGGGATGGGCTAATATTGCATTTTAATTCGGCAACAGACGGGCGCGCATAAATTACGGTCGCAATGCAATCAAATTGGGTACATAGGGAAGCGGCTGCGAGGGCGTGAGTCATAATTCCTAGAGAGGAACCAAAGCAGACGGGGCCATAAATACATTGTACTGGGCCCGACCCTTTTTGAATGTCCCACGTGACGTCTAATTTGCGATGAGCTCTTGGTTCCTTACTCCCACCATCTGAAGCCGTCGTCACATCACGACAGTACGCAGTGATTCATACAGGTGTGTTTTTCTTTCCTATGTATCCTCTGTTCCACTATATTTTTGGAGGTAAGCCGAAATGACAACCACAAAGAAACTTCATTATAAACAATGCAGAAAATACTATATAATTTCTATGCAATTCATGATATTGAACACAACGATACCTAAGTTTCACAGGAAATCATAAAGACAATTATTTTATCATTCAGTATTCTCGACTCCACGGGAATGAATATCGGTAGTTTTAATAGCAAATTTTACTCCATAAATTATCTATCTATCATTTCCATTTTTCATTAAAGGTACAATACCTGTGGAAGTCACGTCAAAATTAATTAATCCATTTAGAAGCCTTTATTGGATAAACAAACAGAAATACAGACAACCAAATATATAATATTTGTGAATCATAGAATATTACATTTAATAGTTTATGTTTAAAAATCATAGTACACCAACAATTAATAATAAGATCGTTATTTAACTTCAAAAAATACAATTTTCAAAAAAATTTCAGTTAACGTAATTTTTGACATGCTGTTAGTAGAACTTTTATGCCCCATATTTAAACAACAATACTGAGTTTTTATTTTGAAATTTTATAACATGCAAAAAATAGACATGATCAAATATATTATTTAAATAATAGTTTAAAAGAAATTTAAGTAAAAATAGAAAATTAACTTAAAACCTAACTAATATAATTTTTTCTCTATGTCAACATACAACAGGCAATATTTATTTGATATATTTCTAATAATTATAATAGTAATATAATCTGTATAATCGATGACAATCATTTAAATAGACAAAAATATTTGATTTTCAAGAGCCTAAACGAATTTATGTGTTAGTTATTCTATAGTCGCTCTATGGGGGGTTGAAAAAATCTTAAACACCCTCAGTCTCAAGGAATCTATTGATATAACTTTTATTGAAATTAGTCTAACAGTTACTGAGATTATCCTCCACAAAAAATGTATTTACAGTTTTTTTTTTTATTTCTATAAAGAATATACACTATAGAATATAGATAGTGTAGATATTAGATAACCACTTTGTAATCATTGAAAATCTTAACGTCCGTGCTTTTTCTCCTCAACAACTATAATAACATATTATATAAAAAAAACTTCTTTTAGAAACGTTTATCTTTCAAAATCAAATACATTTTCTATGAAATGAAAAAAAAAAAGAAATTAAAAACAGCAGTATATGGTTGAAATGTAACACGCAATCTTCTTGAGTTAGTTATTTAAATTTAAAATTGTTCTATCACGGATTGATTACTTAGAAATTTTACAACGAGTAAATGGAACGATAAGTTAATTGTTCCTTATATGAATATTCTGACTAAATATTTAAAAGATTTAAAATATATATTATACACCTATATTATAGATAAATACATTGTATATTTGTACTCTCCACTTGCTGTAGGGATTTTAAGGTTTCTGCAGTAAGATACAGAACGAAGGGGAAGCATTACAACTAATTACATAAGTATTTTACAGTCAATGCCATGCCCAGTTCGAACAGAATTGTTTTATTTTATTGACGTGCTTTCTAGAATATTCAATATACTACCAATAGCAACACGCGTATAGTGCTTGTCTCGATTACCAAATTTGTACGTTTAGATAATTTGTAAAGGTTTTACAGAAGATTTATCGCATTAAGTGGAAACGTTTATTGACGATAATACCCAAATAATTGGGCACATTAATCCCCGGGGAAACATCAGAGATATTAGACCGACGTTAGCGTCGAGCCAGAGGAAGTATAGTTATATATGACGTGCATAGGTTTCAATTTGTTGACTTACCTGTTTATGTATATATAATTGAACCTTTTAATTCAATTAAAACCGTTTAGATGAATTGCATAAATATTTAAGTAAATTGTCTATTAAATATTGACATTGCAGGCGCCCAAATCCAATGAATAAAAGAAAAATCGTATTTAAAAATTAAAAATTATCCACAATCAGAGCCGTCATATATTCAAAATAATACAATGCAAACTGTACTGTACAATACTATAATAATAAAAAACAAGTAGGTATATAATTTATTTTATTGATATGATTTAAAACACTAACCTGGATGTAAGATAATCATTTTTCTTTGCTTATTTCACTACAAGAATATTGTGAATTATGGTAATTTTAAATTTTAAAACAATGAAAATGTATTTGGAAATTAAAATATATATATTTATAAGAAATTTGGTTAAAATCTAATTTTAAGTACATTTTTGGTTGGTTTGTTTTTAATTATATTCAAAAAACTGTTTAACATAAAAATATAATAACAATAAAATAAAAACATAACTATCAAATCAAACATTAGTGCGCTTCGTGCAGACTAAAATAGATTCATACTTGGTTGATAATATATTTTTATTCCATTATTGTTTTATCAATAGGTAATTAAAATGATTTGTCAATTTAAAATAAACCATTTAACTTGAAATCGACTTAGAAGATTTTAATTTTTTATGTACTTATTTTAGAGAGTTTGTCTACAATATAATAGCATGTATTAAATAATAATTAACTTTTATATATTATAAGAGCGAGCGTTTATTGAGTTGGGTAACCTATAACCATACATAATAAATAAAAAATAGACGATAGTTCCAAGTATTCCTAGTTAGTAGATCCAAGCTTTATACAGCTATTTTATATGAATAAAATAAAAATTTAAAAATGCATTATATTCAAACGAAACGTATAATTAACAACTGGGTACCCGGATAAGCCATACGTATACCACCGTTAACATATATTTTATGTGAATACACAATTTTTTTAATGTATTTTATCATTTATCGGCGAATGTTTATTATAACTTATAATTACACTATTGTGGATATAAAACAACTCTTATCAATTGTATTCACCAACCTTTTTATCTAGAAAATTATTATAATGAAAAATTAAAGAAATAAATGAACCGGGCGCGGCTTTGGTAAACACGGAGACAAGGGTTATATTATTATTACTTATTTGAAGTTTATAAATATTACGATTTTGACCATTATGTAACGACAACATTTATTATACACAAACGTAATAATTCATAGTCTTGTATTTTCTGGGCGTTATACACAATACTAAGGGACGTTAATAAATTGCTTTTCAAGATTAAAAAATATATATATATATATATGAGTGAACACTACTTTATACACAGTAATGAATTGGTGGACTTAATGAAACGGTAGTATATAACAACTAGGGACCATTTAAAAAAAAAAAAAAAAATCAATGATTACATTAGCCATTGTTGATTATGTTATTATAGTAACACGTCATTATACATCCATGAGGTACTTTACTCTCCACCTTGTCCATTCGCGACATATCAAGGTCTAAAAAACGAAATAAATTTAAAAACAACACTATACATACAACTGAAAAGTATTTTTTTATTTTTTTGTCTCGAAATGCTTTCATACATTGATGTAGAAAAATCTAATGTTTTCTGTTTCCCTTAACATTATAATGATCGATAGAAATAATTGAAATAGCGTATAGTAACACCGACAGTTAAAATTGTTGATACCTTTAAAAAAAAGGAGCTAAATAAAATATTTGAAGTTCTTAGTCATTATAATATGACAATTAGTGTAAACTTTACAACCCAATTCTCATAATTTTAAATTTTAAAAATATTTCTCTAACTGCCTTAAAAATTGATGACTCGGAACAAACAAAACAAAATAACATATGGTAAACCATCAAAAACTCAATACATTCATCACTAATAACACTTGAAATCTAAAATAATTAACCCATATACTTAATATGTATATTATTTTATTATTTACTGATCAACCACAAAATCAGAAATAAACAAAGAACGACTAAATGTAATAAATAGCAATTTATCGATCAATTTAACATTTGGCTAGAATAATATGACAGAATATCAATCGATATCAGTTAAACGTATATTGATTTAAATATATAGTTTAAAATGGCCTTTTTTTAGCACGCAATAATAATATAAATGTGTATTACGTATATTATGTAGAAGCCAAGACCCACTTTAAAGTTTCTACTTCGATGGCAATACCAACGACGGCGGGCACGATCCGGTTAACCAGCGTAAACAAATACTTGTAATTCCTTTGGCTTACAACTTCATAAACGAACAAAGGTAATATTTTCAAGACTTTGTTTTGCCAACCGAGAAAATGTCCAATACTCGCGTTGTATATGATGATATTATCTACTTCCCATTTATGTACGCCGATTTCCGTAACGACAAAATTTACCACGTTCACATCGGACTCCAACTATAAAACAGCTCCAAACCACAATAACATATAGTAATAAAACATGCAATTAATTGGTTTTTAACTTTTCGCATTTTAAAAGCATATTAAACTACTATTAGATTGCTTCCAACAGTACTGAATTCAGGAAAGATGTACTCAAGGGCAGGTATGTTTCCCCCATTTAAAATATTAGTGAATATTTTTATATTATCAAAATATATAACAATATACTAATTAGCACAACATAAACCAAATTTAGCTTCAAAATAATTATTATTATAGATTTATTTTATAAATTAAGATAATACTGAAAGATTTTAAATGTTTTAAAAAAAACATAAACTCAAAGGTCAAAAGTCCAGCTTTGAATACCAATATACATAAGTCAAATAAAACAAATAAGAGTGCACAAATACGATTACAACCAATACGACAAACTTGTTTCTAATAGAAACACAACATTTTGGGTTATCTTCGATATTGCTGTTTGATTAGGTACTTATTACGAAATTTTTTAACAGAAATATATCAAAAGAAAGACGTGAAAAAATATGAGAATAATCATATTGAATAAACTCATGTACGACATAAAAAAATTATAGAAAAAATAATTCAGACAGAGAAACAAAAAGAATGCAATCACGTTTCATTTGTGTTTGCTTATAAATATTAATAGAAATGAAACCTGGTAAATACCGAGTAATCCATCATTTTCCTAGACAATTTTGTTTTATTTTAGGTATAATATTATTATGTATGGTTTCAAATAATATGTAATGATTATTATAAAATTAATTAAAATTATTAGATAATTTTAAATTAAAATCTAATATAAGTGATTAAAAGATTTCAAATTTAAAACCTAATAATTAATTTAACAAGTAAACAAAAAATAACCTAATTCTGAAAATAACTAATAGCTTTGTGTAAATATTAAATTTAAAAAAAAAAATGTTATAGGTATTTGAAATACAATAAAACATTTTTATAAGATTCTTATATTACAACTAAGTAAATATTATTTTTGACTTCCAAATATACAATTAGATGGATTAGTTATTTTGTAAATTTGAGACCAATACAACTACAGTTGGAACATATTTTACAGATCATCACATAGTATTAAATTCAATATACTCTAGTAGAATCATTGTAACGAGATTTTAAGAGCATTACATTAAAATTAACGAGAATATTCAAAATATGTAACTAATCAATTACTGAAATAAATAATATTTTCAAGACTCTCCTACCTAACAAAACTACCAATCTGTTTATTAATGTATAGTCAAAAAATGTATTAGTTTTTTATTTTTTCGGTTATCATACTCGTACAATTTTAGATGACGAAAATTATAATTAAACAAATAAAAACGATTTCTTAGAATAAGCTAATACAATTAGTGGATTTGATAGACGTTTTTACAACAGTACTAAAAATGTATAGTAGTTGTATATTAAAAAGTTAAAAAAATATATTTTAATTTAAAGTCTGAAATATTAAATGAAAATTCCATTGGATTAATATTTCAGTTTAATCCAAGAGCAAAAACAATAGTGCATAGAATACACAATTCCTCATTGTTTAGCTATTTTTAATTTTAAGCTTTGCGGTCTTGACATTTTCATTCAAATATAAATAAAATCGTAAAAAACAAATAAGACAGCATTTAACTATTTTGCAGCTAAAAATAATACAAATAAAAAAAAAAAAACTCTTATTTCAGAATACCGCCATTATATTTTTGTATTTTAATTATTCAAATTCATTACAAAGTAACTAACGACAGTTGTTTTTATTGTTGCCTTATTTATAAATAAAAGACAATTTTGGATTATTGATAATAAATCACCAAATCTTTAAATTTCATAAAAGCAATAGTAATCAGTATTGTATAAATGTATAAAAACAAAATGAGAATTCTGATGACATCGTCCTAACTGATCTAATATGAAAAAAACTTAAATATATAGTCCAAACATGAATTAAAAATTAAAACATAATATATAACTAATACCTACATATATAAATTCAATAAAAGTAGCCATTACATTTTTATTACAAATAACGATATTACAGACATTAGCGATAACGTATACGTTTAAATGTAATAATTTAAATTCAGTGTCTTACTTGTATACTGTGGTTGACATATTACACACTTTGTAACTATATAACACTTGAATTGCTCTGGATAAATAATACATTAGTCACTTACCTGAAATACATAAATATAATATATTTAAAACATAAAAACATAAAATCAATTATATAGATAACTAAATATAAACTTAAAAATAAAATTAGCTTACAAACAAGCAATAATATAAAAAATGCTAATGTAGAATTAAAAATCCACAAAATATATTAACAGCATATGTTTAGCATTAATTTAAAAAGAAAATACAATTCGTCAATACGCAAATTATATTTGATTTAATATAATATTTTCATATCCCAATAGGTTATGAAAAGTTGAATTGTTATTTACCTTGTAAAAATATACCTACCTATACATTAATATTTAGTAAAGCAGAAAAAATTATTTTTCCTTTTTGAAAATTGAATACCAAATTTTTCATAATAATTTCAGTATAATTTTTACAGATATATAAATAAAAAAAACCATAATCATGATTGACTACTAAACACAAATAAGATAAACAATCCCTCCATAGAATTCTCATAGAATATTAAAAAATCATAATAACCATAATAATACAATAATAATCTTATAAAACTAAACTAACTGAAAAATTTCATTAGATAACTAATTAAAAATATTTCTTGGCATTAATCACTAAGTAAGAATTAAAAGCACATTGTATAACATCTATTAAATTGCATGTAAAATAGTTTTTCTTATTAATTAAATTTTCCAGAACTAAAGATGTATATAATATTGAAATTTTATAATATAATGAATCAGTAAAAAGTGCATTCCAGAATGTCTAAGAAAAGAATTTTAATGATAAATATGTACAGCAATCTCTATAATACCACCAGCAGACCTAAATACAAAACTGTTACTCTGTAGCCATTATTTATGTTTTTAAAATTTAAATTTTACGTCATACATTTTCTGCGAATTCCTGGAGCTTACAGTTGTCACACACCAAGCTAGATTCTATTAAACATTTTACATAAATTGACACAGACAAAAAGAGAAAAATTAATATTTTCCACAAGTTATATAATATGTTTTTTATTTTTACGTTTTTATCCATACCGAAATTGTAATTCAAAAATACATTTCGAAAATATACTTTATTATTTCAAAAGAAAATATTAAGAAGTATTTAAAGATTATTAAAAATTATTTTCACATATTTGATGCACTACCTAAATTAAATCACGTATAAATATGTCAGAGTAAAGATTTTTGTAATGTTAACAATGTATTAGCCTGAAGTGTTTATACATTAAAATATTTAATAAAACAGTTTTGTATTTTTGTTTTTTTTTTTATATTTTATATTATCATTTAATTTCTGATCCTCGTGTCCAGTATACTAAAAATTCCAACTTTTAACAAAATGTATTTAATAATAATTGTAATACCAAAAGCAATGTTTAAATTATTTTTATTATACTTATTATTGATAAATCCAGACATAAAATAAAAACAATTAAACAAAAAAAAAAAAAAATAACTAATTTAATTCAATTTGTAAACAATACAAAATATTTCTTAGATAAATGTTGCATGTCAAATTTAACAAAAATAGTGAGAGACAAATTGCAGCAGGAATTGGAAAACGAGATATGTGATAAAAATGAAGATTTCTCATGTATACTACGGTAAAAAAGAGAGGATACACACTCAACAGAGACGCCCCTTCGAACTGATAATACCGAAAAATGGTGGTGACTGGAGATGTAGAGAAAAACCGCAATGTATTATATTAACAATAGGGTAGTAAAAGCGCCCTTTTGTGTTTAGAACAGACAAATCACACTTAAAATCAGGTACTTTATATATATGTATATATATGTATAGAGAGGGGGAAAGAGAGAGAGAGACTTTGGCGGACTCTCGAAAAGCTTCCGTTCATAATTCAGAGAAAAAAATGTCTACTTAGCTGTTTTCACTCACCCCTATCTATATATGTGTAGTGCATCTCTCATCACTGTTATAAGTGGTTATTTTTGGCCCTTACCACATTTTTTTACTCCGTGTAATTTAAAATATATATACGCTTATTATAAATTACAATAATTGTATGATTCTAAAGTCGACGTCATTGAGTCTTATTAATACAAAACAATAATAATAATAATAATAATGTCATAATAAATATGTGTTTAATATATATATTAAATTAAATATAATTCTGAGGCTTGGAATACTAAATATAATTAAATTACTTAGATTAGTATAGCAATAAATACAATAATAAAATCAAGTTTTGCTAAGTGCATTACAAGATTATGTTAACTAGATGATACTAGTAAAGAAACGATTGTTTAATAAATAATAATGATAAAACAATGTCCGCCCTATTGCTGTTGAAACCGCTATATTAAGGATTCGCCACCAAGGAATAAAAAATCAAGAAACCCTGTATTCAAAAGATCCACAGAAAACTGCCTATATAGTACTTTCAAGGTATTCATGATTTTTATTTCAGATTTTCAATTGCGTTCGAGTTCATAAAGTTTATAGTCTGTGTCGAAATTCGATACACTCTAAAAATGTAATTTAAAAGAAAAACACCAAACTGAGAGAATTGAATTTCTTGAACAGCAAAACAAAAAAGATAAAATACTTGCGTACAAGATGATGTCTAAAGGTTAAATTTACATCACGAGGGTGCAACTCTTTGTCAACACTATAACAGTTTATCCAATGTTATATTTATTCCGTAAAACCTCGGTAGAAACGAGGACAAGTTATTATTTTTTTAATTGTGATTACCGATTGGTGATGTAATATCTAAATAAGAATTATAGGTACACGATAAATTTATATATAAATACGTATAAAATACGAATAATATTAAAAACAACACATAATATCATGTCAATCATCGACTTTTTACAAGTCAAAATTAACTTGTCATCTAACAAAAGTAGATTCAATTGAAATCACATATTGATTATAAAAATATTATCATCCCCTTAAAAATTAAAAAAATAAGTGAGTATAATACGATTACTCTTTCCGGAAGCCAGAGAAAAGTCAAAATACGTTATCCACTTAAAAACGTGAGTCTTAGAGAACAAAATGACAGCCAGTACCACACAACACGAAAAGTTTCAGAATTTTATTGAAAAAAAAACTCAGAGATTATCACTATCAGTAAAATAATAGTGAGTAGTGACAGGCGTATTATTGGTTTAAATACATTAACGTTTTATTATTAATAACGAAAAAATGTCTATAAATATTGTCTTTTATAATTAATTAACACAATATTATATCTTATTGGTAAGCTTAATACGGAACAAATTTATATTACACAAATAAAAGTAAAGAAATTTATTCACGTAGTGGCACATAAGTATCTTAATAGGTACGAAGTGATTTTTAATATTTAATTTTTAAACTATAAAATTGATTGTCAAAACAATTGTAACTTTGTGTTTTAGTTATTATTTATTTATTACATTAAAAAATTGTACAGAAGTACACCGATTTAAAAATTAACCGCCATGTATATTATACGTGATATAATTTTTAAATTAGACTCTTACATACAAATGTGAATTTACTTACCACAAACTGAAAAATAAACAAAATTCCGTCTTAAAAATCATATTAAACAAACTAATAACGATTTGTCAACATCTATTGATAAAGATAAATGTAGAACAAATTTTTACTAAAATGTATTGTACATGAAAACTGGATCACGTTTAAAAAATGTATTAAATTATACAACCACCCAGAAAAATAATACCTAAATACAATAAAAACACCACATATCAAACAATAAAACAGTCCCTCATTCCGTTCAGAGTTTAAACCGGTTACCGGTATTTTTCCCGGATCAAAATTCCCAAATGAATTTTATCCCAAATGGTATTTTTCCCGAAAGTCTGAAAACCCGAAATCTTTTTTCCCGAATCAAAATTCCTGAATGAACTTTTTCCCAAATGGTATTTTATCCGAAAATCTGAAAACCCGAATATCAATATCAATCATACATATAAAAATAAAAATTAATAATACTCGACTCTCGGTAACTCGAACCTTGATAACTCAAAATTCTCGATGCCTCGAATAATTTATATTCCTCTTAAAATAACAATAACACTTAATATTTCAATAAGCGTTTTAACTCAAAAATTAATTTGAAAAAAGTTTTGTAAAATCTGACCATTAGAGTCAACTAAATATTTGTAACTAAAACACTGGTAACTTCATACAACTGATTTCAGTTTTAGTTTTATGTCGTCTGTTCATTGAATCATTTATCGTGTGTGTAACAATGTTAATACTGTGGTTATTATGGGTCAAAAAGAAAATTAACAACATTACCTATCACTTGCGGTAAAATAAACTTGCTTAAAATTAGCGAAAAAAAAAAAGAAAAAACCTGAAATAGCCAAAGATTTTGTAATTCAAGCGAGTACATTGTCTACAATAATAAAAAAATAAAGATGTTATTTTAAAAATCTATAATTAAAAACTAAAAATTAATAAATTACATTTTTAACTTTATTTAAACTCTGATTTTAAACTCTCTGAAATTCTGTTTATTAAAATGGGTTCAATAATGCCTTGACAGAAAAACAAGAATGTAAAAAACATTTTTTTTTTCTTGAATGTAAAAATTGTTTTAAAATAAAAACATACTTTTTAAAAAATTTTGATAACTCGAAATTGTTGGTAAGTCGAATTTTTTTTTCCTCCTGGATTTTGAGTTATCGAGAGTCTAGTAATATAATAATTGCGGTAATTTAATTATTTAATATTTTAAAATCGATAAATAATAATACGTATAAAATATTATTTTTTGGAAACAATAATCGTAGGGAAAAAGGTGTTCGGGAAAACAGGTTTCGGGTTTTCGGACTTTCGGGCAAAATACTATTCGGGAAAAAAATTCATTCGGGAATTTCGATTCAAGAAAAACGGGGGGTACCGTTTAAACCTATTGTTGTAAATTTCTGAAATTTTGTTCGTGAATTTTCTCCTCTTCATGTAATTCATGTTTTCTATATATATATAAACTATAGTTATCCTTATTACTTATTGTTTTTATTTGTAAACATATTGAAAATATTTTAAATTAATACATAAAAAAAAATTTTACACATTTTTTTATGAAATTTAACTTGCCCCAAAAATAACAATTAGACTATTAACAAATCATAAGGTACGAAAAGCATTATACATGTGCATTAAATAAGAACATAAGTATCCGCGCTTAATATTTTATGTGACTTTATTTATTTTATATTCGAAATATATGTCCTACTTCATGTAATGAAAAACGTAATTGCCGTTGATAAAGGGGCGCTCGCGATTATAGTGAAGAGAACCAAGGATTTCAAACTCTCGAAGATACATACATAATATTATAGAAACAGTATTATAATATAAGTGCTGCAAACTTCAACGTCTACCACGAATCGCGAGTAAACGCATTACGCGGCTTCTGTCATTAGACTATTTTCGAGTCTACCTCAATCATTATCTGTAGTAAAAGCAGCAACCGGAAATTCGTAGTTACTAACGTACGCAGTGCGCATCAAAGTATGTGTACCTATATCGTATATAAAACCACGTGTCACGTAGCATTATAACGTCCGGTAAATATAAGCCAGTGATAGTAATAATGGTATTATTAAGCGACGGTGGTTGTGCTGTTAGAGGTAATAGTTTGAAACAATAATTATGTATCTAGTTGAAAAAGTTCGTACTCGAGATAACAGTTTCAACGTGTAAAACACCTATACCTCTTGTGTAAAGTCTAATAACTGACTTTAAATGCCAATAGCAAACACGCTACTATAAATTGGTTAAAGTAAACAAATAAAAATAAATAGGATAATATTCAAATTAAATCTTTTTTTTTTTTTAGAAAGCTATGTTTTCTAAACAGTATTTTTATTGTTCAATTTAATTTGATGTTTCCAAAAAAAAAACTAATAATAATAATAAACACCTTATTTTATGATTTCTTGTATATTTCAAATTTACTTGTTATATTATAATATGCGTACAGATTGTAAAAATAAAAAAACTTTTCTTGATACTTTTGAGAAAGTCTAATTCCCTTCGGAAATATTTTATATCCATAATACACAGAATAGGAATAATAGGATTCATATTCATAGCGACCAATGGGAGGAGGCAATGTAGAGCAAATACCCAAACTATATATATACATTTATTTTTGTTTATTTTTATTTATTTTACATATTTAATATTCAAAGACAAAAATAAATTATATTATTACTATAAAAATCAGTCAAAAAAAAAAATAATAATAATAATAATAAATACAAATTGGACAAAAAGAATCTTGTGTTTTGCTAATTGTAGATTGTACCTAATTATTTTAATAGAAATGAATATTACATATCCTAATAGGTTATAACAATAATATTTCAGAGTTTTCGTTTACATCATATTAGAGAACATTGTAAAATATTATGTACTATAGTATAATATACATATATACATTATACATATTAATATGGTATATTTTAGATCAAAATTCTATGTTACAGGGAAATCAATAATACCAATCGTAATTAAATGCACATATAAAATATAACGATAAGACATACTCATATAATTATTATATATTGCTTATTCAATATTTTCAACCTATTAGAAAATGTGTCGGTAATAACTATAATACGATGACGATCGTACTTCCAAAATATAGATTATTTAGTCAATATAGTGTCAATGGTACCTACTTCATATTATGATAGTATTATAAAGTATTATTTTTATTGTGTTTGTTCATTTTTCGATTGGCCCATTGCGATATAATATGCAAAAAAAACATTAACGTGGCTTCCATATAGGTATATATATATTTTTTTTTTTTGAAACTTTAAAACGACATAAAAAAAACTAAACAAGATCTGAAGATTTTAAGTCGTTTTTGCACAAAACAAAAATATTCCATCTGTTCCATAAAACTATTAACTAAGACAATAAAATAATTCAGATAAATAACTAGGTACATGGAATTAATATCGTGTTTAGAACTTAATCAATAATCTAGTGTATAAAACAAAATGGTTTTCTCGTCGTTTAATATATATATTACACATTAAAAAATATGTCACAACTAAATATTCTATAAATATAATTTGATCAAAATCTAAACATCTAAGGAATTTTAATATCTTTAAAGAAATTTAAAACGCCTAGGAATAAGAACTATTGTAAAAATAAGACCAAGAATTTAAATGTATTAATAATAATACCCAAAATTTAGATAGATAAGTAACAAATTTAAAAAAAAAAAACTTGATTAAAAATTAATTGTTTGATATTCAAAAATACAAAAGGTGTTTGTGGGAAGAGTAATAAACATATTAAAGTAACGATGCCACATAGAAATATCTAAACGTACCTATTGATTTTCCAAATATTAATTATGTTGTACGTAACATAAATAATACATGAATACAATGATTATAATAATTGTAGGAAAATTTACACAAGATACAGTGATGACCAAAATGAATGTAGTAGGCATTAACTTATTGATTTTAATTAAGGAATACGTATTATGAAACTGCAACGCACAATAATATTCAATTCCGCTAATGATCCTTGGAAAAGCATATCGTCTTCTAATTTGAATCAATTTCATTGTGTACGATTGAAACCTAACCTGTATATCCCCACCATCAACACAACAGTAAAACCTTAATTTAAGTTTTTAATACAATAAAAACAAACAGATAATTATTATTGTTGGCAATTCATTTTATGCTATCAATGTTTCCGCTCTGTTTTACATATAGATCACAAAATAATAACAATCTCTAGGTTAAGTCATATTATATGCCAAGCAACATTAGAATTTAAAATACGTATATGTATTATTTTAATGATGGTCAACACACTCGCACTCATAATACCAACTACTAGAAAATGCATCGTGAGATTATTATCGGAACTTAGGACGACGATGACGAGTAGTTTGGAATCCACAAAAAGTCTTTATACTACAGCCACAGACTACTATACTGCATAGCGATAAAAGCAATTTCATTTATTTTTATTCTTTTTTTTTCTTCCTTATTTTTTCTTTCTTTTTTTTTTTTTTTAATTTAAAATACGTACTACAATATAACATTACGATAATGTGTGTACGCACTCCAGTTTTTATTATTTTTTATCGCCATTCTGAATTAACTCGGCATGCACACAGAAGAAACGCACTTATACGAAAAAATAACTCATAAGCAGAGGATAGAATACGAACTCGGTTTGTCATTGACTTAGCATACGGCCCTTTGAGTACAGAAAATAGATGTTACTACGGCAATAAAACAAACAATGGAATTTAAAAAGAAAAAGCATTCATAAATGTATATATTTATAAAAAAAAAAAAAAAAAAAAGTGATTGACAGCGACTTGGAAGGTTTTTGTTATATGAGGGTGGTGATTCTCACGTGCAACGTATAACCTCCCTAAAAATAATACGTAATACGCACATATTTCCCTTCTGTCAAGAATGTGACACATATAGATATTTATTTTTAATTCTACGAAACCATAACATGCCACACAGAAGAGTGGAAATACAAATATTCAAGATGACGACTATGACGTAATCACAAGAAAAGTAGTCAATAGTTATTTATTACCTTCTTCCTCTTAAAATGTACGAGTGAGAAGTATGTGCTTGTTGTTACCCCTCGAAGTTTTAACAAAGTACCTAAAAATAATGATTTAAACACAAAGACCAATTTATTACGAAATGCCATTAGGTACCTTCAACTAGTTACCCAAGGAAAGAAAAAAGCATAATTATATATTTTTTTTCTTTTTCGATTCCATTTTTCCCCTTTATTATACGATTTCCTTTATACGTATAGCCGTTTATTGCTTAGGTGATTGTAATAACACAGATGAGTTCGTTTTATTTATTTGTATATTTAATATCGTTTCATTGAAATCATATAAAGAAAAAACGTTCAAAGCAAAACCCATCAAGACAACAAATCAAGAAAATGTCAAAATTAATTTAATGACATTAAAAATTAAATATATAAATAAAACAAATATTAACATAATATATCATATTGTTGTAACAAAATTACGGTTGAAGGACTGTTGCTAAAAATCGTTTTATAAATCACAAGCTGATGTCAAATTAAGTTTCACATTTTTTTTATACTTATATTGAATATAAATAATTGATAAAATTTTAAATTAAAACTGAAAATGTTGTTTGTCATTTAAATAAGGTACATTCTATAAAATTATTTCAATTAATTTACACGCAATACAAATATTTAATGGTTTCAAGTTAAACATAAATTGATTTATATCTTAGTATCATATTAGGCTTCCTAACTACCACAATCTCGAACGCTGACAACAACCATGAGTCTGTCTTAAGTATAGCTTATATACGCACATTTTTTACTTTAATGGCTAACTTTTTAGCCAAAACAATGAAAATATATTATTTTTAATAGTATTTCTTAGTTTCTATTGTAGCCCCTCTTATCGTATTGTGTTTGTGTAAGTGAATAATTTTTGTTTATATAAATTGATTTATTTTATGCCATAAACATTTAGACGTTTATACAAAATGCAACATATACATAATACATATAAAAAATACGAAAACCAACTACGAAGTATAACTGAAAATCAATACATTTATTTAAGTCAATATATCAACGTGTGTAAACATAATATAGTAACAATATTCACATGGCTTAGGGAGACCAATACTACAAAAAAAATTACTCAAAAAAAAAAAAAAAAAATTTGTAACAAATTAATGAGCCAAAATCAATCAATAGGACTTTTGACATGCATTAAAAATAAACGATCATAAAATTATATTATATTATAACTAGTAAAAAAAGAAAATAAGTTAAGTATATTTAGTAGGCATAATGAAAACGAAAATTAATTATATCATATTTATTATTTAATATGTATATATTCGGCATGTTATGACAAGGCGAAAAATATAAAATATTCATCATTCAAAGTGTTAAATCATTTTATTACCTTTCAATAATAGGGTAAGCAGTAAATAGATGATGTTGTTCCATTACACATTATATTTAATTATATACTAAGTACATACACGGATCTCTATGTGAGATACTATAAATAAGAATTTATTGCCCAATAGGTTTATATAATTATATAAGTAAGTATACCAAATACCTCATAACATGGTGTCGTTTTTTGTAAAGTTTAAACACCCTACTTAGATGTTATTACTGTTATTATCATTATGATAATTAATTTTTACCACTTATGCGATTTTTCCGGTAATTTTATTCAATTAATCGACTTCCATAAAAGTGAAACAACGCTGTCCATTGAGTGTGAACTAATTTAATTTGATACAGGCACTATAAACTATACACTAAAGTTACTCACGCAGTATCACTTACTATAGCTTGCTAGCTAACACTCTCTGCTAGCCATACAATTAGGAAAGAAAAAACCTACCTTTTTATAACTATAGGTAAAGGTACATACAAGGCAAATAATCAGACGTTAAGTTTTATTTTATTTTTTAAGTGTACATATTATATGTGCGATGTGCAATATATAAACAAGTTCACTAACACGATGAACGACCAATCCAGTCCTTTTTAATTTAACACTGTGTTAACCTATTTATTTTAATTTTAATCTGTGCCTTATTTTTTAATGTCACCACAAGTTTACAAATGTTCATAAATTATGTGATACATTCTATAGGCTTAATGCACAATATGGAATATTAAATTATATAAATTGAATCTACGTTTCGAAATACGGATGTCAGAAATCTATACAATTAATGTACCCAATATAAATAAACATAAGTACACGATATTCTTATACTTAGACAAATCGTCACACTCACCCATATAACTTACAAACGTACAACATACCAAATTTGTTTACAGCATCATAAGCAATTTTGTGTAATTGGCTATAATTTTTAAGTGATTTGCAGACCTAAATCAAACTTGAATTTAAAAATATTATTTGTTGTTAGTAGATTTTTATAGGTACCTAATATTTAAATTTTAAAGCGAGTTTTAAGTAAGTACCTATATGTTTTTATAAATACTAAGTGTACTATAGGTTATATTTAAAAGTTGAAATATTTTATAAGTACCATAACATTTTTAATGGATTATACTTTATAATTAACGGGAACATCAAATTAATTAACAAATACTGTACCACTACATATCTTGTAAAATGCATATTATAGTAAGTTGTATGTTGAATTGTTGTGTATAACAAGCGTAAATTTTTAAATAATAATAATTCAACTATGAGAATGAGAGTTAAAAAACTCCGTTTAAATAAATACGAAGCAATAATCATTCTCAATTGGTATGTGTGTAAGAGAACAATAACAGTCAAAACCATCACCACAAGTTTCTAAACTATTATTTAAAACTTAATTTATGATATTGGCATAGTTCTCGATATCAAACATAGACTGACAAATTTCATAAACCTTCTCAATAAACTCCGTATAAATGTTTATACAAAACAATTATTTGTTTATACACTAAGGTAAAACGTTAGTCTGATATACTTTACATAATATATCCTTATTAAATTTGAGATGCCTAGGAAAATTATTGAAACTTAAAACTTGTTAATTATTATTCAGTTCAATTCAGGCATTTTCATAAGTATATTCTGCTTATAATAACATTTGTAATAAAATAAATAGATTTGATAAAGAAATACTATTACTCTTTTCATTTATCAATTGTAAATAATCACTTATTTACAAATAACTTAATTTATTTTTTTAAATACACAATTAGCTTGTATATTTCAGAAAATGTTTTTGAACTACCTACATATTTTAACTACAAGAAAAAAATAAATAGTTATCACTTAATTAGATTCAATGAAAAACCTTATAAAACCATTAACGATATAAATAAAAATCAATTTAGCTATTGATTTAAGTTAAGTTAATCTCCTTTTAAAATTAAAAAATTAAATATTATGTATCTAATAGGATTATAAAATTAAAAGCGCATTATAAATATATACATCACAAAAAATATATAAATCTTACTATAAAATCAGGATAAGACGCAAAGAGCGGATGTTCAATAAACCATTTTTTCTTTTCAGTAAAGAATAGCGTTATCTACCAAAATTCAAAAAATTTTAAGAAAATATATTTTATTATATTTAAAGGACGAGTTAGTGTAAAATACCAAAAGAAAAACAAATCTGATATATGTACTTAAACACTGCAGATATTTGCTATAAGTTGTCAATATTATTCATAATTATTCTTAAAAATAAATACTTTATTTCTATATATATATATATATATATTTATGTATATTATATATACATAAAATATTAACGTAAGCTTTATTAAATTATTAATTTTATATAATTCCATATACAGTAGCTACCTATATACACAAAACAATTAAAATAAAATATAATTAAATAATATAATAAATTATTAACCGTATAAGAAACCATAAAGTACAAAGTAAAAAATGTAAGCCAAAATTAAATGATACATAATGTACATTATTATTTATTATAGATAATATATGCGTCAATACGTGAATTATAATTTGAAACCAATGTGTCAAATTGATCGAAAGAATGCTCTTTTTAAGTAATTTGCATTATTCAGGTCGAGTTGCCCGTCAATTATAATTAACATCGTCCGTCAATTACAGATTAAAAACTTACTAAACGAAATTTGATTAAAAAAACATATATTTATAGAAATAATAATTATAATTATAGTGAAAAAAAAAACACATATTATACCTTCACACTCGCACGCATGTTATGGCGGAAAAGGGTAGCCGCCTTCGGGGCAATTATAGAGGTGTGGTAGCAATTTGCCAAGCGGTGGCGGCGGTGGTATATTAAAAACGAATGTGCGGTGCAATACAATGACCCCCTTCCCACCCTAAAAAACACACACACACCTCTACCACACTTCCAACACAACCCACACACACTGACACAATACCGTTTCTTTCATCTACCTTCTACCGCCCACTAGGAACGAATAGCTACCGTGTAATTTAATCAAAAAGAAATTATCAATTTATTAATAACAATAATAAAAACTAAACGTTATGTTTAGACGGGTGCGGCCAAAAGGTTTCCTTCGAAATTACCGGTATCAATTATTTGTAAAGCGCGCGCATGGAACATAATATAAGATCACCACACGCGTTAAGAAAAATCGGAAAAATCGGTCACAACTACGCAGTTGACAGACTTGCGTAAAGCTATTACAAACGTCGTTTTGTGTAACTACAATATAATTACAAAAATAATAGTTATTGAATAGGCTGGTTGTTATCGAAAACATGACTTTTTGATTAATATATTATCATTTCAATATAATATAAAAAACAAAAGTATTCAGATTTTAAACTAAAAATTAAAGTCAATATTTATAGAAAGAAGACGTAGGTACATTTTTGTTTGATTTAGTGACTTTATATACATTATAAACTTTACGTCTGTGAGGTTTGGTATTTTAAAAGTGGTTGAGGAATAATGAAAATACAGACGTTTGAATGGTGTACGTACAGCAAACTTATGTTCTAGCGATGTCTATGTAAATTTGAAACTTTAAACGCGTAAAAGTTTATTGAGTTCCAAATGCATCTTAGAAGTATACAAGATCGAACGTGTACTGCAGCAGGCAACGTTTTAATAATATAATATAATATTGACCTCAATACCACTAAATTATTCGAAATACATAATGTCGTTTAGTGATACATTATAAAATAAATATAAATTGTACGAAAATTCATTCTTGTGAATATTTTTAAAATAACTAAGTATATTAATTCTTAATTTAAATATTCGAAAATCTATAAAAAGTAAACTGTAATAATATTTGTTTTAGATTCTTAAATTTGAGGAATAATAACTTATGAGGAATCCTTTATTATATTTTTTAACTTAAAACATAAAAATAAAATATTTAATAATTAATTAACTATAACATAATTTACATATTTCATTATTTTGGTAATTCTTTAAAAAAATCTGTTCTTACGTATTTTTAAATTACTAAGCAACCAGCTAAGTAAAAATTATTGATAAAGATCCAAACTTTTTAAATAATCCAACATAAAAATAAAATAATAATGAATAAACACTTAGTTTAATTAATACAAATGTTTTTAAAAAATCATAGTAAAGAAAATGGTGTATTTAATGAGTGAAAATACTTTGTTTTTGTTATAATAAATACTCTTTGGATAAAATTGAAAAATCGATATTTTACTTGTGAATATTTCAAATTTTAAACTTAAAACTTAAAAAAAAAATTTTGATTTTCGTTTAACTTTTCTTTTCTTTTTTTTTCTTTTCAGCTCAGAATTAAGAACATATAAAACTTAATACATGTATTACATTTTCAAGGTTTTAGACTGACTTATCTAGATAAATAACTCAAAAAGAGTCAAAATAGTTGAAAATTAAACCATTTGTAGAAAATTCTAATCCAAACAATTGATGAGCATCTATAGATATATAATTATTATTTTTTTTCAAATATAACAAAATAAATTTTTTCAAAAACTGGTTTTACATAAAAATGAATTTTTCCTAATTCTTGAGAAAATTACTTGAGAGCTTTATATTTACCCTCTACCACATACTCTTTCTTACAAGTATCAACTAGTTTCAGTTTTTTATCAGATAAAATTCCAAGGTTCATATTGATAATATGCTTCAAAAAGGTAGCCACAGATACTCTCAACATTATAAACCAGAGAAAAACCAATGAATTAATCATCTCTTCACGACTAAGCCCAATATAATTCTACAATCTACTCTAACTAAGTATTTTTAAAAAAATATCATAATTAATAAATAAATAATGATTATATAATAAGTACGTACTTAACTATAGATAATTCATTTCTCAATAACCCACATTTATGATAGAATAAAAAAAAAAAAAAACTATTCAAAAGATCGAGCTATTTTGGTATACATAAGATACGTATACTAATTAAATCAATCATAATAATTTGTAAACAAGACTTGTTGAAGTTCTGACATAAAAAAATTTTTCCTTTGATGACTGGAGCATTATTAGGTACTAACTATTTCAAAAGGCGATGACACACACAAAAATAAATAAATAAATAAATAAAAATACACATAATTTTAAACAGATATATTCATCACTTCGCTTGGAATCTAAAACTATATACTGTTAAACAAACTACAAAAAAAAAAAATGAACATTTTCAAATAGTATTTCATAAAATCATAAATATAAAACGAAATCGGCATGAACCTGACTAAATAAAATTACATGTTTGAAAGATTACTGTTTTAAAAGTACGTAACTTCAATGAATATAAATCTTATAAATTAAAAACATATTAAATAAGTATTACAGTTATATTTATATAGGATTTTTTTATTGACTACCTACTTAATATTGGTTATACATTACCCATATATAATGCTGTTTTTCTGTTTGGTTTAACTTTACAAACAGTGAAGACTATTTATTGCATTTGCACATCCCTCAACAACGATAAATAAAAAATAAAATTCGTATTCAGAGTAACTTTTCAGCAATAAAACATGTTTTAAAGTTGTTATTATTTATTACAAAAATTTTCTTGCCATACCATAAAGATTATAATTTTTATAAACTTTTCACAATTCAAAATTATATACCTGAATGATTCATATTATTTTATAATTGGTTTGTTTTATTTTTTACGAAAAAAAAAATCAAATCAGATTTATAATATAAAAAAAAACTTAAAATAAACAATAAATTATAATGAGTTTTAATTTGTTTACGTAAATTTAACTGACTAAAGAATGAAATTACTTGTATTGAAAATGATTTAAGTTATTTTTAAAATGATTTTTATATTATGTTCGATTAACCATATTGTTAATTTTTCATTATTCAATATATGAATAAAATCGTCATCACACCTCACAAAAAATATGATAAATCAGTGGTTTTGGCGTTTTATTCGTTTTATTATATGCATTTACAACTTAAATACCAATACATTTTTTTTTAGAAACAAATTCCCTCAACGAATATAGCTCAAACGTTTAAATTATTGTGACTATATAGTACACCCAATAGAAACGAATCGAGTTGGTTTGGAAAACCTAATAACCAGGATGATGCATAGCACGGCCAAATGCACGTCTGGAATTAATAACAACGTAATACATAAAATACGAGCACATTGTTTTTATTACTATTTCGTGAAATGCTACGGGGAATACTGTTTATTTATTACACACACTATTTTTGGTGATTTGTTTATCACCGCGATCATATTGGTTTCTTTGGGTAAAAATTTATTTTCTGATTGCCACCGAAGGCAAAATTGAGGTGGGTACAGGCAATGTAATATTTGAGCAGGTAGGGTATATAATATAAAATATATTGTCAAAAATAATTTGTGACGGTTCACTTGCCGACATCCAAATACGCGACTGCTGTTATTGGAGTATATACAAAATATACCTCTTATGACGATTTAATTCCAGTCGTTTTTATGTCGTATACACCAAAAGTACATTTAAAAAGAAGAAAACAAAAAAAAAATGACGTGTAGCCTTATAAATAACACCAACACCTATAACGTTACCTGCAGTGATGTGGAAAACAACCGACACATTTTGTCCAACGCAACATTCCAATACAAATATTTTTCCGGCGAATTGTGTGCGTGAAACAAAAAGTATAAGATACACATACTAGTATCAGACACACGGCTCGAGAAAAATACGGTAACATTTAAAGACAAGTCTTACTGCGTAAATAACGGATGAACAAGTTGGTAATAACGTTTCCCTTAACGTGCATGAGTTGGAATGAGAAACTTTAGTGTACCGGTGTGTGATATTTCTTAACTTTATTCTTAGTTTGAACGTAATCATAGAACATAACAATGTATTAATTTTTAATAAATATATTGTGTAGCAGTGTAACACGAACTGAAACCGTACGGCAAGCTACGGTAACTGTAATAAATATTGATAATAATCGTTGTTATAAAATGATATACGCGTAATACCTATACATACATAACTTGTAAGGTATAAATCAAAGAACTATTTTTTCCCAGAAAAAAAAATAATAACAATAAATATAAACCCGTACAGTGAATGAAATAATAAATCCTGTTTACGCGGTCGTAATGTTATAAAAATTAGAACTTAATGTTTAATGGAACGTTTTATTTGAGAATATAATCAATATGCTCACTATAATACTAACGATATAATCAGATACCATAAACTCTTACCCATAACTATGGTCGACATGACCGAATGAACGAATTTATATTATTAGTAGTAATAAGTTAACACTAATAGATATCTTAAAGTCCAAGATATTGATGCACAAGATTAAAAACATATATTACCAGTAAAAACCAGATGAAAAAAAATGTATTGTAAATTTTTTTTATTTTTATTTTTTTGGGAAATAAATTTAAACAAAATCTATCATGCAAACTATAATAATATGCGATTTACAGTCACTGTAAACACCACCACGGTCATAATCGTCGACGACGTATGTAATATTATTATCACAATGTTAGGTTTAAGAATTTAAGCAGCGACGGCAGGCGACCGTCACACGCAATCCCCGTGATAATGTTTATAATCACCGTCGGTTGTCAACGTCAAAGTCAACGTTTCTTTTCATTTGGTTAGCTATAATGTGCGTTAAATTAAAATATATACGGCAGCGTAGAGGCAGTGGCGGCGACTGCAGAAACTGAGATAGGTTGGAGCGACAATGCTATTACTATTTCTATATGGTTATCATACACCTAACCTATTGGTTTATTGGGTGGTCGTAAAAATCATAAAACTATATTAATTGTTATACGCAGCTTCAAGCAAACAATATAATACATTATTATTTATTTAAATTTCAAATGTTATGACTGCAGTGTGTATATCACATAAATTTAGTGTAGTGAAATCGTAATTAACATAAAGTGGATGTAAACTTCGTGAAAATTATTTATACTGTTAAATAACAACATTTATTTACATACAATTAAGTTATTAAAAATTGTATAAGAAAAAAATGTTTTTCAAATGCCTAACGCAGTGATATTGTCATAGTTTATAGAGTATCAATATCCTCAATTTTAACATTATAAGTAGGTATTACAACCTTTTTTATGTTTATGTATCAAATCCTTAACTTAATAAAAAAATTAAAAACTTGTCATTAGACACAGATTATTAGAGTATAATGAATAATATACAATGTAATAAAACAATTAAAAAAAACCATATTACAAGTAAATCAAAAATTGAAAGTTTTAAAAGTTCATCATTACAAGGATTAACATAGATCAGTCAGTGATTGTTGAAGGTTATAAAAAAAATATTAAAGAAAATCATTCATATTTTTTACGATTTGTTAAAATTTTACTATATTTAAGCAGACAAAGTAGGTACGATTATTATAAGTCACTAGGAAGAAAGAAATTACTTAAATCAAAGTAATAAGTATGTTAATATTTTTTTTCAAGTTGAAAAACAAGTATATTAATAATAAACAATTATTATTCATATTTAAGGTAACCTTATAGAAACACACAAATTATTTGAAAAGTTTGATAAAAAATGTTCATATAAATATGATTGTAGTACAAACTATTCTAGTCAGTTTATGCAAAATCAACTCTTAAGTATCTACCTATACAAAAAATTTCAGAGATAATATAATTTTGAAAGTATAACAAATGGAAATTTTTCATTAATGATTGACGAAGCCGAGTAATTTATAATTGCAATAATACTGTATACATAACACATAATACTTACCCTAGTTAAATTTAAATCAGTTTGTTAGCTAATGTTGATTATTTATTTATTATCAATTAATTAAATCAAACAATTTAATTTTAAGTTTTTAAGGAATTTGTGTTAGATACACTATAGGACTAAAAATTAATGAATGGTTCTTGGTATTTTTGGAAAAATTTTGACTTTCTGGATACTAAAATTTTAGAATTTTCAAAAAAACCTAGATTAAATCACTTAAATGTAATCTCATGATGGAGCGGCTGTCATGTCAAGTAATCTAAGTGTACAAGAAAAAATACCTTACAGTGATTTTTAACCATTGTATGGGACACCAATTGAACTTAGTTGTGGTTGACATATGCAAATATACAACGGTATTTATTTTTTTTATAATTTAGAAACACAAATTTAATTGAATAATCGTTTAGGTATGATAATTGTATTTGTTAAAGGAACAAGAAATGTATTTAATCAATTGATATAAATATGTAATATGTATGTATGTATGTACGTATGTATGTATGTATGTATGTATATAATATTTAACTGCATCTGTACACAATCAGAAGTCTAAAAACTAAATCTATGACATATTTATCAAACACAGATTGAGTTTACAGTTATCAAAATTGAGATGTGATTTTAAATAATTTTAATATTTTATTAAATGAAGAAACTGAAGCAAATTCTGACAGGAATTTCAGTCAATCCATGTAAAATACAAAAAATATTAGTTATTTAAAGATTTTAATTAAATATTAAATAATAACTTTTGAAAAATAAATACTGAAAAAAAAATAATTGCTTATAACATATACTTTATGTCTTTTTAGGAATTAATCAACTATAACTAAAGGATGGTTTGTTGAAATTGTTTTTTTTTTTTTTTCATGAAGTATTGATTGTAAGTAAATGTAATAAGCAATAAATTACAAAAAAAGAAAAAAAACCCAACTTTAGAAAAAAACGACTAATATAATTAAAGCTGATAGACTCTTGGAAAAAAAAATTATGATTAATTCTGGTACCTATTATGGAAAAAAATAAAAGAGTTTGCTGATAATCATAACATTTCTTTAGATGTATCTTTAAAAGTAGTTCATGAAATGTTTGAGATTTGTAGGTAATTATACACTACAAGTGATGTTTACAATTGTACACTTTTGTACCATTAATTATGTGGTTTAGATTTTAAATGAAATAGAAAACAACTACACAGCTTGAAAAGATTTTTCCTAACTACATTAACATCTGTAAATATTGAAAGTTTTGATGATTCTGTTGTAAAATATTGAAAAAAATTAAGTATATTTGATAATACTTTAATAATTAATTTAAAGAAATATTTTTCAAACAAAAGTTCGTTATGAACTTTGTTGTCAATAACTTTTTCATGATGAATTTTAATGAAAGCCAACCATTTATTAATCATAATAAAATTAAAATAAATCCCTGTCTAACAATATAGTATGTTAATAACATTACTCATAGAATTTAAGGGTTTATTTAATATTGTAAATTATGATTAAAAATTGTTTAAGACAGATTAACAAATATTTTAATTTGATACATTTAAAAAATATAACCGAAAATAATGTATATCTAAATGGATACAAGTTGCTACAAGTAATTTATTCACTTTGTATTACTACATTTAACTAACATTAATAATTATAACTGTATCAATTTAAGGTGACACTCAAACAACCGATTAGTTTTGTCATATGTGAACAACCATTTTCTGTTTTACCTAAGATAAATACATGGCTTAGATTTTCAATAGGGCAGAACACCAGGACCGGACTAACGAATTTATCAATATTACCTATAGTATACATAGAAAAATGTATGGCGAAATTAATTAACGTGAATAAAGTTATAAACACATTTTTAGAGCAAGATAAAACGTATAACTTTTGTATAAATTACCTATAAATAGTAATACGTATTGTATTAATTATAATTATGAAATGTAATTATATTAAGTGTTCAATATTAAATTGTTATAAGACATTTTTGCTTAAACGAGCAATTATTGCCTTATAATTATAACTTAATTTAAATGCCCAGAAAATTCAGAAGCACCCTTCGTATTTTTATTGAAATTGTAACTATGCTATTGCGCACTGAAAGTTTCATGTAACACTTTCAAATGTAATTTAAAATAGAATAGAAACAGTCAAGAGGTGATTTTTAGTAAGTTTTGTAAACTAAGACTAAGAAAAAAAACTGTATCTCTTAGTGTAGGTTATTAAAAACTAAAATAATAACTATAAGAAAGGTTATAGGTAAAAGTAAACGAGATTTTTACTAAATTCAACTCAGAATCGTACGAAAACGATAATTTATAATTTCTATCAAATTTGAATCTATGAAACATCAGGTGCTTCCTGTTTACACACATCATCCCAAAACGTGATGGTTTGTACACTTCTCTACTAATCTCTTGCTTACAAATTTTTAAAAAGACAAATAACATGATTTTTTTTTTTTTAAACATGACAATAGTAATATAATATATCTGATAAATAAACAAACGTGTAATTAAAAATAATCATCGTTAAGAACTTTTGTGTGGTTGAATATCGAATTATATTTTAATCTAAACAACTTTACTATTATCGTACTTAAAATATCAAAATATAGACAGTTTATGATTTACGTGATCAGTTGTATCAAATTTTGACATAATTATAATTTTAAATGATGAAAAATGAATATTATACAAATCTGGTCACGTTTCCAAAAATATATATTTTCATGTACTTAACATAATTATTTTCATATATATTAATTATATATTATCTCACCTAGAACAATTTAAATTTAATATAATAAAATAATCATTCATAATTTAAAGTATTACTTTTATTTTCTTACTTATTTGTATTTATATGCATATAGTTAGTGTATTTTAACGTATGTTAAACATTCAATTAAAAAAAGATAGGAAAAACTTATAACAAAATCTATATCAAAACGGGTTATTTAGTTTTTTAATACTCGTGCATAAATAGTTCCATCAATAATCAGGTGCAATTTTAACATACGTTCGAAACATCTGCGATATCCGTTCCCTAGTGGTAAGATAATAGCTCCACAATATCTTAACCGGGATGGGATGGGTTTTTAAACACCACTGAACCAGGATACATTTTCAGGAAATCAACCATTTTTTTCTCGTAACAATTGAATATTTTAATATTTTTTTTATATTTTTTAATATTTTATCAACACATATTAAATATTAATATAATATTTAAGTACTACTTAAATTTAAACACAAAAAATAATTTAACTATATTTTAAAGTAAATATTTACGTCGTTCGTTTTTATCATTAATATTATTACTACTTACATAAAACTAAGAAAATGTAACAATTACTTTAAACATATCTTTTATACCTAACTGTCATCGGTAATCATATCTTAAATTAGTTTTAGATCTGAGTTACGAAACAATAAATTGAAAATTATATAAAAAGTTATATTATTATTTATATAAAAATTAAAAGAAATGTTATTTTGTTAAATATACATAATTATTAATTATTAAGAAGTTATGCTATTATCATTGGTAATTTAAAAACATGCAATACATTGAAATTAATTGTTTAACTACTAAATAGTTGGTGTAATAAAATTGACAATTAAATAAACAAATGCTAAAATTTTGAGTGAGGGACATTTTATTTTCTCACACTAATTAATCAACAAATCCTTATAGCAAAAGCTATAAGTATTAAACACAGGTTATATTTATGGAAAAAAATCACATATGAATTCTGATGTTTGTGTTAATTAATTAGTTAATTCACTAATAAGTTAAGACCGAATTTATATTCTCTTAAAATACCTTAAATATGATGTTAATATTTTCTAAAAAAAACCTTAAAATATTCTCATTATATTATCTTAAAAATCTTAAAGATATGCAAAAATAAGCAATCAATATTTTTCACAACATTTCAAAATAACACTTAACATTCAAAATAATAATTTACTATATATGTGTATAATATATATATAAAAAAAAAAAAAAACAATATTCCTTTGGTGTATGCAATGGCAAATATTTACTTTCTGAAGAATAAAAAAAAAAAATTTGAAATATTATTTTAATTTTATTATAAAATTAACAAATAAGTAACAATATGTTTTTTTGTCACAATGATAAAAAAAAAGTGTAAAATATGTTCAAAAGCAATTTTTCCAGTACCGTAATATTAAATTAATAATAAATAAATATTTTTTCTCACAATTTACTAAATATTCTAAAATATGCTTAATGGAATTAATATACTCTAACCTATGAAATATTCTCAAATATGCAAAAAAAACTTTTTTCTACTAACTCAAAATTGAACGAATCATCCAAATTTTTTACTCTCATAAAACTGTATAGACCTAGTAACGATATGTAAAAACATATAAATCCGGTCTTTACTAATAAGTATTCATACAAAATCAATAAACAATATACCTATTTATAATTCATGGCTAAAAAAACACTGTCAAAATTATGGAGTAAAAATCGTAATTTATCATAATTTTGGAGAAATAGGTACGTATTAATTTCACTAAATATATATAATATTCTTTTACATACGATTGTTTTTTTTAATTGACCAACTTCATAACAATAAGGTAACCTACTTATACCTAATTAACGATCCGACAATTCCAACATAATATTTCGATATAATAAATAGTATTGTAGAAAACAAACGTGTTGTACAGCGTTAAATCCTTAATATAATACCACGTAATATAATTGCATAACATGATGTTAAATACACGCAAATATCGTTTTTATTCGTTTCCTGTGGTTGCGTGGCACCAAATAACACGCCACTTCTATTTGACTTTTCTTCATCAAGAGTTCCAAACAGTACTATTTGTGATTTGTGTGTGTGTGTGTGTGTGTGTGTTTGATAGGGAGAGTTAAACGCGACTTTCGAGGGTTTAAGAGGCATTTTACAGACTCTCAGACGTTGTACTGCACGTGCTAGTATCCATAAATCTGTTGTGTAGTCTACCGCAGAGCAAACATTTAGTTATACGCCAGTGTGGTGTATTTACTATTTATCGTAAACGTTACGGGCGAAAAAAAGAACGAAAATCGCTGGTAAATCTAATTCCCAGACACCTACATGAATTGTAAACTCGTGTTTAAAAGCATATAGGTATACATATATTATTAGATATAAACTAATATTATCATAGTATAAAATACCTACCTTAACGAATACAATAAAGTAAACAATCATAACATAATAGTTGTGGTAGTAGTAGTACAGCACCAACAAGTTTATTAAAAATCATTGATGGTAGTGGCCGATTTCGAACTCAAACGCGTGTACATTATGCATAATATAATGAATAGTACTGGCATACGATCCGTTACAGTATCTATCGCATGGTTATTCGCCATCACAGTCAAGAACAAAAACCATCACCGCCACTACCACACCACATTCGCCGACGAAGACAACCACCCGGTGATAAATAATTCAACACTTAATCAACAAAACTTTGGTTGACCTGATCTCATAAATATCGTATGACTTGTTAAAAGCATTTTCGCTCCGTTGTTTTAAGTTCTACAATAATAATTGTTTGCCGACACATCACACGTGGATCGGTCAATGTTGTTAGTCAGCTATCATCCTGCGACTATGTAGCTACTTTATAAACCGTGTATATACATTATAAAATGATAATATATACCTACAATAACTATATTATAAGGTACGCAGGATTACATTGTGAGTTATTGCTATTATCAGCAAAGCACTGATTCAATGCTTAAAGCAATTACCAAACTAAAATATACTATAAGAAATGTTTTGTTTATGATATTATAAAAGTATGGAAAATATAATTATAAGAAAAAATATAAGAACATTATTGAGTATACACTAATCATAATAGAAAACTATGCATACATACGAAAAGAATCTACTAACAACTAATAATTAAAACAGCAATCAATAATACGGTTACGCAAATGTAGCAATGACATTTTTCTCCATATAGAAGTATTTATTTTACACAATGCTTAATTGATATAGCCTATTAATATGAAAAATAAAAATGTTTTCATTCACACAAGTCAACTCATAGTATTATTGACTCATGGCTCATGCCTATCCGCATTGTATGGTCCAAACATACAAAATAAAAACAAAGAAATTAAATATTTTTTTTAAAAAAATTGCCTTAAATGTATTCAAAATTATCAAAAACGCATAGATTACTCAAACATGGTTAACAATATAAAATAAATATTTATCCATATTTTACAATATACAAGTAAAGCAATAAATACCGGTAAAAATATAATACATTTAAATCCTCATCATATAGTATTTATGTATACAAAAAGCAGAGTATATTTCACATACACACGGTGGTTTAACTTACTTTGTGTAGGTAATTTTTAAAATTTTAATTTATAATGTGAATTTTGTTTTGTGATTAGCAAACAATGTGACCACAGCATCGTTTGTATTGTACAGTAGTTCATTACTGTTTTACACGCTCAAAAGTATGCCTCACATGGGAATAAGGATTATGTTTCATTTTTGTTTTGTTATATTTTATTTATTTTTCGTAATGTTAAGCTTGGAAAAAAAATGCCGGTTTAACCTAACACAGCTACAAAACGTTAATAACAAATGTGTGAACGGCAAAATGACCTATAAATCAAAATAAAAAATAAATATATCACTTCGAATATGCCCCGATAATCCCTTTTTATGAGCCGTAATTTGCGCGCCCTGGATAATATTTTGTTTCACATTATTTATATTTGTTTTTTCACGACTCCTTAATGTTTTATTTTATTTTTTTACGGTTATATGCGTTATACAGCAGTGTAGTATTATATTATTAGTAATAGCGCCGTCACGGTTATCCGAACGCGGTTCTACGGGCGGCGGCCACGGGAAAATTATGTCTATATAATAATATGTCGTATATAATATAATAGTTATGTGTAATGTGTGTACGCGTGTGCAAGTATGTCTGCAGGTATACTTAGCGTGTTCGCATTTTATTCTATTGTCAACGAATTTATTTACCACACCTATAACCTCTATGCAATATCACAATAACCAAACAACGCCTGTGTTCCACTTGACGCGACTATAACTCGAATATTGAATATATGGACAACAAATACAAATCATAGAATGCCATTACGTTTTTTAATTATATTTAGCCGAAATAACTATAAAAAAATTATATTTGTAAATATAATAAAGCTAAGATTATAATAATAAGCACTAAATGGTTATAAATGCATTATTTAATATAACTTCTATACCTATGCGCTGTTTTTCAACTAGAGTTTAACTTTTTTCATTTTTAAGTCTGAATATGTTTTTATAAATCAGTTAATGATGAATAAATAAATTAAATATAAACAATAATGAACAATTACGGATATTACATATCTAGTACAGTCCACTATCGGTAATTCAAATTTCCCCCTAAGGAAAAGGAGGGGATTAGATTTATTAAAAATGTTCGAATGATTAAAATCTAAAAAAGTATTCATTTATTTTTAAAGTATGCATGTAGTTTACATCAAGGAAATAGAAAAACAATCCATTTTATTATTATTATTACATTAAAATTAAATAAGTAATTTACATAAGTATCCAAAATTTATATCACATCATATTTTTTTTATTTATCTATATGTCATCATTTTCATAATAATCTAATGGTAACAATTTAATTTATTTAAAACATCGTAGTTTTTGGACTCGCCAATCAAAAGTGGTCTTAATTTTTCTATGTCTGACTTATTTACTCCTAAAAAAAGTGGTTACCTACGCTTTTTGCAATCTTTTTCATCTGAATAAGATTGACTTTTAAATATGAATATTTTTTTTGTCTTAAACAACAACAAAAATAATCATCATCTCCACCTGGTATAATTTTCATGAGCTTTGATAAATCATTAATTCATACGACACATTTTTGTATACCTTGTCGATATACGCCACTTTCGCCACACATTTGTTAACCACCCACTGCTCGTTTTAAAATGTTTATACACTAATTTATGATGAAACTCTTCAACTTTTTATCATATAATGGGTTCATTTATTGGAATTTTTTATCAAAACATTGATGAAACCATTTTACTAAACAAGATTCTACATCTGAGTATTCTAGTTTCATTTTTTTTTTTTTTGCGAGTTGCCGAGTTTTCCTTGAAGAATTTTATTTTTTACTATAGAAGATAACCTACTTGTTAGAATTCCAAATTCTTTGGGTATATCTTGTTTTTCTTTTCGTGTTTTTCAATAATTTTAAATAAGATCAGTTTTTGTGAAAGTGATAATATTGTCAATTTTCTTTGTGTTTTTAGTCACAACGTAATCGGTTCGCGGTGTACAATTAAATGAACGGAATTTAAAGAATTAAAACTGAAATATATTGAATTCTATTGTACGATATAATTTTATAAAGAGTTAGGCCAATGATTGACTTACCGATAGTGATTTTTAATGGTTGGGTTTTACAAATCGTGGTGATAAACTACATACATTTTAGTACCATATTTTAATAAGACAATTCGAGGTATCGTCCAATTAATTTCCGAGTTCACAAAATTATTTAAACATTAATTGTTATTGTTGTTTGAAGGGTAATATTATTTGTTCGAGATATTGAGAATTTCGAATTATAGAGATTTAGGTTACCAAAATTCTACTGTATATACACAAATTATAATAGTATACGCACTAAATATAATATTGTAATTCAATCTATGAGCTAACAGTATAACACTTCTATTTTTCAAGGTAATATGGATTTGGAGATTTAGAATATACAATTCCTAACAAAATCTACCTGAAAATTTTTATTGCATACACAATAGCCACGTCAATCATCGTTATTAAATTTGTATTTATTTATATTAATTTTTAGAAATGTCATTCTAATAATTGTATACATTCAAAAATACTCTTATAATTTTATATTTTTGACAGATTCCGTACAGCACCAATTCCTTGAAATGACAAGGCAAATCGAAAATTAATTATTTAAATATTGTATATACATTAAACATTATGCAATGTAAAATCTAAAAAGTTTACTACAACTTCAAAAAGTTCAAAGTTCACCATTATACGATATAATTCGATTTAATTTGACAAGCACAACGTCGTATCAAGACTCATAAACGATTTCAAAATGAACTGAAACTTAAATTGTATTTAAAAGAAATTATTCTAACTGTTGAATGTAAAAACAATGTGTTCATCTTCATTACTAAGATAATTACATTTTAATATTGATAATACACTTTTAAAACAAGTTTTTTTTTTTTTTAAACAAAATTCATGCATACAATGTTAATTTTAAAAACTACTTATATATGTGTGGCAGCGCACAAACAGGGAATTATATTACAATTTTAAATCAACGTAAAAACCATCGATTTCAGTGACTCAGACTACCTATGTGCACATAGGTTAATATAAGAAGGGTGTCGGTGTGTAATAACATTAAAAAAAAAAATCCAAAACAAACGGATGTACCGTTTACACTCGGACACCCACGCCCCTCTACACGATTTCGCGGATTCAATATGGCCCCTGGGTCGAGTGACTATATGGTCCTCATAAATAAGGCGTTTGCAGTACACTAATATTATAATTGTATTATAATATAATATACAAACACACGTTCGTTTTTCCCCCAAAGCGGATATCAATTCGAATCGGGTTGCTAAACAAACCAAAAACTACAGTACCTAGGTATTATTATTTTTTTTTTTTACTACTGGTTCCGTGTATAACATATGCCAACGCTAACCCAACATCAACCTGCCAGCAGCATGTACATCAGTTTAATACAGTATATAATTCGTTTTAGCAACGCCCCTTTGGGTAATCAACTGGAGAGGCTATTTTACACCCTCGATTAAGGGAATATTTCAGCGACAACAATTACAGATCAACATAAACATATATAACGATCGTAATAAACAAACACGATTATACTTGACAAATATATTTTGATTTGTAGCGTGTAAGCTAACACGCACATTAAAATTCAAATAAACTAAATAAATAATATGTGATTATTGTGATAAACACTTATTTCCTAGTAAAATAAAACCAATAATTCCAATAGCAATAGGTTAGGTATATACACCAAATAATGCATGTTATGCAATCACTGGATCGTATTATTATGCAATTTGTATAAAACTCAAATGAAGCGTAACATTTATAGCATTATTATAACTAAATAATGTAGCTAATGTAATGCATACTTGTATACATAACAATAATATTATATGAATAAATATATTTTTTAAACCTTCTGCTTGATTTCCAATAAATTTTTAGCTTATAAAATGTTCCATAAAAGTTCAAAATAAAACAGAATCCGTAATTAATCACTTTTATCAAATATTTGAAAGCTCGATTTCAAATTATATATGAAGAATAATAGAAGTTTTAGTTAAAAATCGACTAAAACTTTACACATATAAATACCGTAGTTGTACACTTTCACGTCTATAATGATAAAAAAAAGTACGTATCTATGTATACAAAAATAGTTCGTAAAGTACTACAGACACGAAAGGCTTAACAAATAAATAAATTACAATTCTAGACAGTTTGATGTTATGATAAGAATGTTTTTATTCGAAGGAATATCGTGTGATAAATAATTTAGGTAAATTAAAATTTAAAACCTGGATGTCTAATTATGATAATACTGTATAGCATGTGTTTTTTAAATACACAGGCTTGTACGGATACATATACAGTTGTTTTCGTGTATACTAAAAACTTATATAACACAGTACATATACAAAATATTTACCTATTTAAATAACTTATAAAAGGCACTCAATATAATATTAGTAGTCTATAATATAGACATAAATTGTCACATACACCTCGTTATATGTATACATTCAGAATCTGATTTTCCTACGAACTGATAAATAATAAAAAACATAATTTTACAAACTTTTAACTAATAACCCAAATTAGTTGTAAATATAATATTTCTACAATTCAAATAAGAAATAAAAAGTACTTTGAAAGTGTGAGGAAATAAATATGACATTTTGTCGAAATAATGTACTGTAATTTCAATCTAAGACAAATCTTAACATTCCAGGATAATAACAACTCTTACACAAAAATTCAAACATATTAATATAATAACTTAATTCAAATTATTAGATATTTAAATTAATTAAACATTAAATAAATATTATTTTGATTAAATAAATACTAATAAACAATCAATAAATCTGAGTTCCTAAATAATATACACTATACTACTATAGTTAATTATTACTAATATAACGCTGTTAAACTATCATAAGAATTATAAACGAATATGTGATAAACTTTATCAATAGGTGTTAGAATTTATTTTTATTAATTTAAAAATATTACAATTTATAACAGAAGAAAAAAATAATTACTTTTTTTAAGTTTGACAAATTTGCGAGTTACAATATTGAGAGTTTATTTTTCTAAAATAGGTAGGGGTCCTCACCGGTACTTTATCACTATATTCTATGGTATAATATTAATAAAATGCAACAGTATAAAATGTAGGCACTTACCACAATCAAGTATATATTTAGGTATATCTTTAATACCTACTCATAATTAATTAAGTCATAATGATCACGGAATTTAGATAACCAGTATAGTCCAGGTTATGGAAATTAAAATAGGAAATCTTTAGGTAATTAACATAATATAATCTGTTATTATTTATAATATTATTAACAATCTCCGATTGGTTGACAATTAAACGTTATATTACTGTAATAAAATGATAATTCAATTTCAGTAGCACACAAATTATCTAGACTATATTTAAATTTTAAATGTTTAGTGTTCTACAATGTACAAAAATTCATATATATATATATTAACGTATATATATATATATTATTATTATTATCACTAACTGTTAAATTGTTGCAAATTAAAAACAAAATTTAAATGTAAATAGGTTCTTTAATTATTGACGAATAAATATAAAATTACCTGTCAAAATTCATTAATAAAAAATCCATGTATACAATTGAATGAATCATACATACAATTTAGGTTCCCACTTGAAGTTTTTAAGTTGCTTTTTAAATCTCCTCTTTTTATCCAATAAAAACACATTCAATATAAACAATATAGATAATATGTCAATAGTTTTCACATAGGTAATTTTTTCTTAATTTAAAAAGCTTAAAAATTTGAAACACTTGGTGTATATATATTGTATAGAAAAATCTTTAAAAAAACTTTTTTTTTTTGTACGTCATTAAATCGTACAGAATCGGTATCGACATATCATAACGATGCCGGGCGAGATGAAAACATCACATTACTTTTATTAAAAACGGTTGAGTGTTATCAAAAAAAAAAAACCCCCGTCGACGTCATACGTCACGTGCAGCAGATTCTTCACATTGCTAGTTGTGTTTGAAAATTACTATCTATTACTGTCGCATCGATCAATCAGACGACTGATACCTAGGGAGAAGAGTGCACTATACACAACTACTTAGCTGCAGCTTTGGAATGTTTCTATTTAGATTCTAGATGTACGATTTTTCCATCGAAACACATTTCCGACATCAAAAAATCTATTCAACCCCCCCCCTCATAAAAACACACACACATTAATACTATTGCTACTACCAACATCACCATGAGGTAACACGCTCCTGAAATAGCTGCCGCCCAATCTATGAGTTAACGGGAAAAGGAGGGACGAGTTTAAGAACTCAAGATAAACCAAGCGAACACGGCCGATTGCCAAACACATCGAATACCTTTAGCGTTGTTGGCGTTATCGCGTGGCTGCCGTCGCCTTTCACACCTGGACGAGCGCAAGCAGCTGCCACCGACTGTATTATTATCGGTCGCATCCTCCTCATCCTCTCACTCTTTGTCGTCGCCGTTCTCTCCATACTCACTCGCATCCACATCCATCAGCAGCTTTTCCTATCCCAACCGCTATTCTGCTTCATTTTCGCCCTCACGATTACCACGGCACTATGCTCTACCATGTCGTAAATTAATCCCATTTGGATAAAGCCGTCACGTATTCAAACATATACATCACCGTTATTGTTATTATTATTATCGTGTAGAATGTATACATACGTATAAACATTTAACATATTATGTACGACGTACGTGCATAGACAAAGTTTAAAAAAAAAGAGATAAATTATAAAAAATTTTAATACACCACTGTAGTGGGCACATTTTGCGCGACCACTATAGTGAGGATTTCACAGCAGACGAAGATAATTTTTTTGTTTTTCTCAACCAATGGCTGTCTACCATACTTATACAATTCGCGTGTTGTATACACGATGTTATTACTAAGTAGTAGCTAAATAGATCTTTATCAATGAAATTATGGCCGTCACACGTTTGAAAATGTTTACCAAGTAACGCATAATTCAACGGCTTTTAGAAAATAGCTTAATACAACGTAATTTTCAGTTGTTACAGACCTATAATAAAGATTAATAATGATTTACGTACACTATTTCATAGGCACTATAAATACACTCTATTAAGCATGCATATCTGATTATTATTGATATAATTCAATCGAAATATTGACATATCAAACTCCAACGAACCAATTATTACACCTCCTTTAGTTTTACTTGATTATATCCATTTATCTAATGGATACACAATAAACCTATACGAGCTTTTTAAAATAATATTTTAATAAATACAAACATCTAAGTTATCTGATAACATGAAAACTCTCGAATAATTTCTTAATTTATATTTAAGTTATTAATTAATAATATAGTCTCAAACAATAATATTCAAAAAAATATCTAGTAACAGTTTTACATCTTGACAAATCAAGTGTATCTGTAAGTAATATTAAACTATGTAACATAATAACATTATTCCATAACTATAAAATAGATAAATTATTATCATTATTACTAGGGGTTATAGGACGTTATATGAACTGAAACAGATAAAATCTGAAGAAAATAGTTGTAAAATATACATGAAAAAATGTTAAGTATGCAAAAAGAATACTCAAAATTCCTAAAAAATAAACATTTTTTCAATTTAAAAAATTATTTTGAAAATAATAATTGTGTTCAATAAATTTAATAATGAATAAACAATCAATAATATTTACGTAAGTTAAATTGAAGAACTTACTGAATACATGATATTAGCGTGATATAGATATGCACACTGAACCTTTATCGTTGTATTAACATTTAACCACAGATTAAATAAAACCAGATTGTGCACTCGGGCCTTAACAATTGAATCGTGAATAAAATGATCCGCTGGTCGCCCTAGAAGTGGTGTAGTCAGTTGCAATAATTAAAACTATTGTACGCTTGATTTACAATATATTTTCTAAGTCGACAGACAACGGGTGACAATTGACAAACTGACAATAAAGAAGTGAGTTAAAGAAAATAGAAGATAATTCAAAATATTTTATTTATAGCAATAATTATATTTCTACACGTATTACAAGCCGCAAGAAATATCAATGTGTTGTAACACTGATTTGAGGGCTCGATAATTACAACTATCGAATCGATGTTTTTTCGATAATCTCTAAGTGCACAATCTGGTTTCACTTAATCTGTGATTTAAATGCGATGATGATGTTAACAATAAATACCTAAATAAAATAATATTCAATTTTATATTCAACATCTTAATTGCATAATAGGTTAACAAAAAAAATCTTTAAAAAAGTATTAAGTATCCAAGTAGGGATAAAAATCGATGAAATATGATCTATTTCCCTAAAATTGACGGAATATGTAATATCTGCATTCAAAATTTTTTAAATTTCCAATTACTATTGTATATTTTGGATTTCTAGTTTGGTTTATTATAAATCGAGAATATACAAAATAATATGCAACTCCTATAACTACCGAGCCCTAGATATTAGTTATTACTAATAGTTTAGTCAATTATATATATATATATACAATTTTTAATAAGAAATAATAACAATATATATTATTTACAAACAAAAGCATTAGATTATTTAAATAACTCTTTGAAATAAGTAATCGAAAAAATTTACTTTGGGTATGGTCATAGTTATTTCCGAAATAATAAATAAACAAACAAATCAATACTAAGCTAGAGTAAATCATTACTAGGTTATATTATTTCAGAGCAATATAGTGTATAGATTTTCATTCCGATGAAATTTAATCTACAATTACTATAGGTTTTGTTCGTCGCTTCAACATTTACATAATATACTATCTATTACCATTGCAACTGGCATTACGTACAAGGCCGTAGCCAGAAAAATATTTCAGGGGGGGGG
>VUJU01001984.1:0-44822 GCA_009835225.1 Aphis craccivora
TGGTATGGTTGTCGGTCGTCGTTCTTAAAACACGGGCGATCATAACACCGTGTTGTCGCGTTGACGTTGCGTGTCGCAGAGCCGCGATCGCCGGCGACTGGTACTCGTCCGGCACGACTTATCTTCCCGTCCCGCCTAGCCTTTGGGGCGTTGGTGGAAAAGTCAACTAAGTCGTATCGTCGTAGGCCGTGGTGGCGGTTGATAAGGTGGCGACCGGTCGCTGCGGTGCCTATACTTTGTACTGGCGACCATTGCGTACCGTGTCACGATATTATATTTTATCATTCGTCTCCTTTAATTAAGTAAATCGTTTTTATGTCTTACAAGTGTGATATATTTTAGTGTTCAGTGTTATATTTTAGATAGGTGTGCATATAATGCATAATATTTAGGTATAAATGCTATTCAAACACCAAACACGACAGACTACGTGATATTTTAAAACTGTTACTAAATTATGAATATATATTTTATTTATATAAATATATATATATATATATATACGGATAAAAACTATGTCAACACTAACATAAACTAATAAATTAAAAATAATATATAAAGCTGTTTACTGGTTTTAAAATTTATGGTTTGTTTAATATGTATTTGTACATACAGAGTTTTAGAAATATTATTCACCTAATAATATATAGAAACATAGTATTATTGTAAATATTTATAACACGAACCTTAATTATTATTCACATGAGCATGTTTCAGTATGTTAACAACTTCTATAATTGTATTAATTAGTTAACACAATTATTGTTGACAATTATTACTTCAGCTTAATATAGAACATACCAAAATACCTATTAGCTATATTTTAAGCTTGTACTCATATCGCATGCATAATAATATGTTAACTATGAGATAATAATGTATTGTTTTTCAACGGGTTAAATTGCTTACGTAAAACGAATACTTTCGTTTTGGAATATATTTTTAAAATATTTATTTGTCAATTCCAATGTCAAACAATACGAAAAAATTAACGCTGACTTATCTTATTTGTCTATTAATATTTTTTTATTTAGTTTTATCGATTTACGATTAAAATATAAGACACATATTATGTTATTTTTATGATTTGAAACACAGCATATTCAGTTGTTCATACTATAGAATAAAATCATAAAATAATATACTTATATAACATTATAATAAATAGGTAGATTGAAATACTTAAAATCGATCACAGATGTGAATCTTTTTTTAAGGCAAAAAATAACACAAACTATAATATTATTATTATACGGAAGTCGCAAGTAGTCAATTCAAATTTCAACTATCAATAGGTTTATATTAATATATTATTATATCATTATATGTATATTATAATATTGTAGGCTCTCCAGCACTCTCTTCTGTAGGAGTTGAACAAATCGTAGTATTCATATTGTAACGTACAGATAAGCTTATTGATACAAATATATAAAATTGTCTACAAAAACTTTAAAATGAGCACTGGTAGCTACGACAAAATCATTGAAATCAATTATAAACCAAATTATTATTATATTAACTAAATTTCCGAAAACCAATCAAACCATAATAATTGGATGATTTGGATGGACATTGCTATACCTACACTAGGTAATCAAATAACATTATCATTATTTCGAAATGTCTAATAAATTTAGGTAAACTCTAATGGCTGACGGTTATGTGATTCGAATAATGTATCCTATTAACAGTATACAAAATATCGTAGACATAGACAAACAACTTTTTTAATTTTAAACATCTTTTACATAATTTAATATTATGTTTAAGACACATTATACTGTTTAAAATAATATTAATAATTAAAACCACGTTATAATAAAAATAGGTTACAAAGTATGCCTCGAAAAATACTAAAACAAATACTAATAAATAATAATACTACCAATACCTTTGCGTATTCTATTTTTATAAGGTTTTATTTTGATTTATAACAACTAATAATTATTAATAACAGGTTAAAAACCATTATATTTTGGTATTTTATATAATAAATTGAAGTTTAATGACCTGAGAGTAAGACGTTAACCCTAGCTCTTTAAATCCGCCACTTTGTCTGATTTACATTTTTCTTAACGAAATAATCAATAACGGAAAATTACTCATAACTCTCTAAAACAACGTGAGAGGAGAATAATGGAAATAGGACTATAGGATAATATACGGAAACCAGAAAATATATATCTCCCTATTGTTTAACGTGGTGGCGATTTATATTTCACTGGTAAATCGTTGAACATAATAAAATACTATATAATATATACGAATACAAATAATATATACCTATTATGTATACGCAAACAGTTGTAAAAAATAGTTTACAAAATAAATTTGGGTTTCTGGCTCTAATACGTATGATAAAGTCACCCACATATAATAATATGTATATGCGTGTGTATATATATACATATTATTACATATAGCTCATCAGTCATCACGCGCTGTCGCTTAGTAGAGCCATCGATAATAAAATTTGATTACACTCTTTGCAATAATATTATACGACTAAATCTAAAAACAAATAATAGAGACTATAATATATTCTTCTTATAGTAGCGACAAAAAAAAATAAATATATATTTATAGTTTAGTATATATAATAATACACAAATTAAATATTGTTTGTTCAATATTTTGTATCAAATTTATTATTAATAGGAATTATATAATATTTATAAAAAAAAATACATACAAGATAGATCCTTACATAGTACAAACATCTTAAGAATTTAAGAATGCGGTCTTTGAGTTTGTTTAAATATTTTAAAAATCAGAATAATTAGAAATTAGAATAGATTTATTATTAAATAAAAAAAATAGAGTTGAGTATATTTATTGAATCAACACATGAATAGTGTTTGATGTTTGAAATATTTCACCTTATACTCGTACATTTACTCTTCACATTAAATTTGTGATGTATTGAGTTTTCCATTTTGCCGTAATAATGAAAACCCCTGTATCTCGTATTTATATCGTTCGGATATAAACGAAAATAGTCCTGAACGCTTTGACCATATTGCTTTACTATGAAAGTACGAAAATCGCAAAAGCGAAAACTCTTGAAACGGTTTACTAGATTAATCTTGTTTATTTTCCACTCAAGAGAAGTCAAAACCTAGTAAAAAAAATGTATATATAAATAAAAATCTTTAAACAACACAATATTATTTCAAATTACTACGTCGTATAATATATATTAGTTTCCACTCCTGTTGTTTTGCGACTAATCGCTCTCGCGACTAAGACGCAGTAATTATTTCAACGATTCCGTCGGAATTGTTGCCTTTTACAATTTACAACATTGTTATTATTATTATTTATATTCACTTGGCAATGTTGTCGTCGCCATCTTCATTTGCAGTCGCCGCGATAAAATAATATACACATACGCGGTACACACAAACACAAAAGCGATTCTCAGCCAGTAGAGGGTCGATGATGCATTGTTTGAGACGCATGTTTGGCAGTTCTTACAATGAACATTTTGGTTATTTTCGATAATTTTCGACTAAAATAAACACATAAGTTATCGTTTTTAGCAAAACTGAGGATTAGCTAACTGAAAATAACCAGTTTTTTTTTTTTTTTTGGCACTTCAATTCAGTTAACTAACATCAGCTTCTATATTAATATAGTATGCATAATATGCTGTTTCTTTTGATTGACCTATGACCTAGATAATATAATATTATAGAATAATAATCTAAAAATGTATAACCCGATGCAATCGATATTAATACTTTTTTAGTTTTAACATTCTATTATAGGCACATAGTTGGTAGATAAACACATTTCACAATAATATTCGTGTTTTAAAATAATGATGTGTAATTTTAGTTTATATCTAACAAACAACGAGAGGTATATTTTAACTGCGCCATTGAATTGTGGTATCGTATTGGAAACGTGATCTACATGTAATTTATATAACAATATACAAAATTATTTCCTACCAACCTCTGAAAAAATTAAAAGCCTCAGCCTCGTGTATCCCTCCTCCCCACCTTCCTCCAGACTAACCACCATCATCGCAAAACGAATTCACCAACAGTTTACCTAAGTATTATAATAGATTATAATATCCCACAAGACGTGAACCTTCTCTTAACCAAACTAAGTCTGATTTGTTGGTAGACTAATGCAGGTGATTTTTTCGTATATAAAAATATGAGTGAACACACCGATAGAATTATAGATATTGAATATTGAAGTATATCTATCGTTATATTTATTTTAAACTATACTTTGAACACTATCGCGATATGGGTATTTTGCACGTATATAGGGTAATATTTTTATAACATATTCATGTGTCATAATATTATTAACTAAAACGATTGGTTTGTATACGTACAGTTTTAAGTTAATATTATATATATAATAGTAAGTACCTATAGGGATTTTTGAAAATATGTCTTCATTTTAGATTCTGAACGAAATGATGAATGTATTTATTTTACAATTATGTGTTTTTTTTTGTATGTCTGTCTATGTACACGATAACGTGTCGAAATAATACTTCAATTTAAAACTTCAAGGGTGGTTTCCGATGGCGAGTTGAATATACGTGGTGTATTAAAGAGGTCCAAATTATAAACCTTCCAGCAGTTTTCAAAAAATTGATTTTTTTTTATATTGTTGTAACTCATAAACCAATCACTGTAAATACCTGAAATTTTCACCAAGATTTTATATTAGAGTTAGAAATATACGGTTTAATTTTCAAAATATTTTGGCTTTTTTGAGCTATTTATAAACAAATGACATTTTCGAGTTTTCTTTGAAATTTCGATAAAAAGATTTTAAAATCTTTAAAACTTAATACAAGGGTTCTTATAAAGTTATAAGTAGTTCATATTGTAGTTAAAAAAAAAATCGAAAAATGTTATCACATTTTTTTTTATAATCGTTTAAAGTTCAAACTTTAACGAAATACGTCAAAATAGCGAAAATTTTTGTATTTGTATATATGGTTAATAAGTTCAACACTAAGTTTTCATAAGTTTTCCTTCAAATAGTTATTGGAAAAACTCAAAACGTCATTATAGGAAAAATTTTTTGAGCGTCTGGTTTTTAAATATTTACGAAATCGTGTAAAGATAACGGTTTATCCTCAAACGATTTTCAATATTTATTATTTTTCCAAAATTATAAGTCGACAAGTCGTAGATACTTGAAAATTGCACCAGTTATTTATATTGGCATTTTCTTTACACATAATTTTATTTAATTTACAAAATAGTTCGTATATTTTAAGGCTTTTTATAGAGATTTAAAATATTTGTTTAAGATTCTGAACGAAGTGATGAATGTATTGATTTTACAATGATGTGTGTTTTTTTTTGTGTGTCTGTGTAAAGCATAACTAGTCGAAATAATGCTCCATTTTTAAACTTTGGAGGTGGTTTCCGATGTAATAGTGAACATCTTTGGTGCATTATAGAGGTAAAAAGTAAACATTTTCCAACAGTTTACAAACAAATCGAGAAAAACGAAAAAAAAAATGACGGAAAAATGGGAATTTTTCGCAAAACCAGTTTTCGACCAAATTGATTTTTTTATATGGTTGTAATTCAAAAATTAATCACTATAAATACTTGAAACTTTCACCAAATGTTTATGTCAGTGTTATCTATATACAGTTAAATTTTCAAAATTTTTATTTAATAACAATAATAATATAAAAACTTAATTTTTTTTTTTAGTTATTTATAGACCATAGAAATTTTTGATATTTATGAGAATTTTTTTTGAAGTGTCAATAAAAAAATTTTGGATGACTAAAAAAACTTGAAAATTTAATACAAAGTTCCTTTTGAGTTGTTCTTATTGAAGCTAAAAAAAATTGAAAATCGTTAGTCACAGTTTTTTTTATAATCGTTTATATAGTTCAAATAGTTCGAAATCTGACGAAAACGCAAAAAAATTGCAAGTAATTTTAAAGTTAAAAAATCATAAAAATGTTTGTGTTATTAAAAATTTTGTATAAGTTTAAAATTGAATGCAAGATTTTCAATAAATTTGGTTTACAAAAATTTGTATAAGAAGTTGTATAAATATGTGAAGTAAAAAAATAAAAAAATGTTATCTAAAGTTCAAATTGTTATGAAATCAAAAATTCACGTGTTAAATAAGCATTTATTATTATCAAATAATTTTAGATCATAGAAACTTGAAACATACATCAGTTATTTAAATTGGTATTTTCTGTATACCTATTATTTAATTTTGGGGTATTCAGGTCATTAAAATATAAACCACCTTTTTCACCACTCACTGGAAAATATATCCTAGGCTGACAAATCATCTCCTTCAGAATCGTTTGTCGTATACAAAGATACCTACCATTGCATTTAAATTTAAGACAATATCCATAATAGTAACCTATATTCTATGTCCGAGGTCCACTCGATACCTACTCTACAGCAGAACGTTACCCACTTGTCTAAAATTTTTTTATAATTAATAAGCATTAAAATAAATAATTTTAAAAATAAGATAAAATAGTATTACTCTAATAAAATAAAAATACGCGCCTTAACTTTAATTTTATAATTTGTTTAAATATGTATTACAACTAATTCAGTTTAAAAACTATTCCAACTTGTAAAGAGAAAACAATTTATTTATTTCTAAAGCATATTTTAATGTAATACTTCAAGTTCTAAAAAAAGACAAAATTTGACTAGATTAAACAAATAATGGTGAACGTGTTAAATTACCATGCTGTATAATATACAATATGCATGCGGTTTATTAATAATGCATTATTAATCAACCGCTGTTGCCACTTCTTTTACGCAGAAATGGAGAAAAAAAGTATATAGATATAAACCCCTCGCCAGGGGGTAAAAAATTCTTAATTAAATGTTCTTGGTACGATTAACACCGGAAGCGGTCTTTCCGTCTGGCTAATTATTATATACACATGTACAAAATGCGATACGGCAAAATACATTATATTGTTGGACGTTTTTACAAAAAGTTTCTAGTGCTATTTTCTTTGTAGTGCCTTAAAAGCGTTTTTCGGTTCGTTTCAATTAGTTTCCAGGTTTGGTACTGTCTACGTTGTTGAGACCACGTTATTTTTCCAATCCAGTACGTTCAGATCAAAGTTTTATTTTTGAACAACAATCTAATTTATAGACTTCAAACATATTGCGTGTGCGTTACACGTATTCTTAAAGATACACGTAAACTCAGTTGTTTTCATTTTTTAAGTCAACTGTGGTAAAATTTTAATAAAACTAAATTTTTTTTTGTTCATTATATAATATTAACCATATATTAACTTAATAACTCCGTAAAATTAAAGTAAAAACGTCTATATTTCCACTTCTAAAACAAAATATGTTTTGTATTAAAAATTTATACAAAGCTATTCTGAAAATCAAATGTTTACAAAATGTAATAAAAAGCTAATTATATTTCGAAAAATAAAATATTGTATTAAAATACAGAGATGTTCAAACTTCTTAATGAATTATAACAGATTTCATATTGGATTATTGTTTATTATAAATATTATTAAACATACAACCTATACAATAAAATTAAGTCCCAATTTTTGGCCACACGTACAAATCCACACCTTTCAACGTATCATTACTAAACTTTTTACAGTTTGCTGGAGATTTTAGTACCACATTTGTTAAGGAACATGTCCAATATTTTTACAACTTCAGATTTTTACAGAAATATGTTATTTTTATCTAAACACACTATTTGGTGTGACAAAGAAACATATCTACGTGTTCCTACACTAACAGTATGTGTATCTTTATTTCATTTATTTCGAAAAGGGAACATAATAATTTACACAATATAAGTTATGTATCACTCCTATACAATTTGAATTTCGGCGTACATATATATGTATTATATTATACTATAATATATAAAAATAATTGTTTAACGCCTATACTTAAGCAATCACTCACGACTTACCCCGGAATTTGTGTATAAAATCTACGATGAATCAATTATTATTGTCGACGTAGGTATATGAGATGTTGCGACAATGGCTCGGTGCTTTGAACGGTCCAGCGGGGTTTGAAGTATCGATCATTGCGTTCTAACTACGACTGGCGTACTTAATCTTGAGACTTGAGAAGTTAAGATAGGTTAAAACGCATCCAATAACTAATAGAAAAGTAATATTATAGTAGTCACTAGCTCACTGATTGACTGTATGATGTGAAAAACCACAGAACACCATGCCCAATATGTTGTTGTTAAATAATCATTATTACCTACTATTATTCATTTAACGACGTTCTTATATTATTATAATAATATAATATATTTATCGGTTATAAGAAATAATATTAACATAAGAAAATTTTTTTAATATTATTTATAAGTATGTTTAATGTTTATGAGAATTTATAAACACCTTAAATCATTTGATGTTCGAAATAACCATCAGACGACTATGGACAAGATTTGAAATAGCCCCACAATTTTCAAAATATATTCATAGAGAGGAGCACTCGAGGGACAGCTAAGTATATGATAAACGTTTGGTTAAATTCGTAAATAATTAAATAATTAAAAAACAACATAGTTTTTAATATTTCCATTCAGTTTCTATCTCTGATGCAACAACATATTGATGATTTAAAATTATGTGTTTAAATTATCCATTATATATAATTACTTAAATTATTGGGTAATTTTTTTTTTCGTTCCCGTACAATCTAACACATCAAATACTATATAAGTTCTGCTTTTGTACTTAACACATAATTACGGTTTTCCACTATAGCTTATAGATAGTCTTTAATACTTACCTCTATCTTTGGAAGCGTCATTTGGTGTCCTTCTCACGTGGTGACGTCCAGTCGTTAATACCGGCAATTGAATTATTCAAGTTACATTTTATCCCCCAGCTTACTATTACATTATTCACTATTTAGTTTCCTCCGAGTTCGTGAATTTCGGTTCAAATTATTATTTCCACAAGCCAATGAAAAACATATTAAATTTTAATTTTATAATAGGTATTATAATTTATAGGACTTTGTAATATTATAATCCAATATATGTAGTAAATACATTCAACTTTCAAATTTTATTGAAAGAATAGAATATTTTCTATTCGTACTCTGCTGACTAAATAATAATTAAAATGTTAACTGTAAGTTCTAAGCTGTATTCTATATAATATGCTGATATTATTACTGCATTTATGCCATTTAAAGATGTACTTATGCGCGTAACAAAAATAAAAATTAAATTAATCATTAACAAATATTCAACTATATATCATTAGGTTATTCAATAGAGAAATAGCTTTTGCTATTAAAAACGACAATGTTAATGGTATTATCAATGATCATTGCTTTATTTAAAACGAATAAATAATAATAATATGGCACAATTATTAGGTGAACGCTAAAAAATAGTTATTAAGAATAAATGTAAGAGATGAAAATTATTTTATCACGTTTCATTTCACTCGTATTCAAATTATACGTACTTACTTAAATTGCCCACGTTCAAATAACATTCCAACCTTAGCGCTCAATTAATACGCTAAAGTGTTTGCACTCAAATTTGTACACCCATCCACATTGTTTAAGTTCAAAAACGTTTATTTTATTTTATGTTAATGTTTCAGTAGACATTATATTTATTATTATTATTATTGTTATTATTATTATAATCCTCTAATTTGAAACCGTTTTCGTTGCACTATATAAATTCACTATAGTTTTTTACTTACGATATTATAATTAAATAAAAAAAAAATATTGCTTTAAGCTTTGAGAAAGAATAATATTTCGGTTTTAAAGACTATACTCGCTTACTTTAAGTCTAAACATAGAAGTATAATTTATTTTAAGTTCACGTGTAAATGTAATATATTAAAGTACAGATAGCATAGATACTGCGGCTATAATGTATGTTAATATTGTTAAAGAAATAAAATAAAATTACAAAAATACGAATTATAGTTTTTAAATTGTTTTAATTAATTATTCAAACCATCTGGATTACATATCATAATAGATGTTTACATAACTATTTTTTATTAGTTATGTTTTTTTATATATAATAGTAGTAGGTAGGTATATTACACTTTAATATTTTAGACTCGATGAAGTGTACATGTTCTGTATAATAAATCCATCTTGAAATAATAATTATGTTCATTTATGGTTTTTGATGAAGTTAATTATCTGCGAGATTTCATTTTAGCTTCTAATCTATTTTTCGAGGATTACCTACACAAAAACTACCAGCGCTAGTGTGCAGCAATGAAAAACTTACTAACGTGCTTGTAAAATGAAATTGCGGTGACACAAGTCCATCTATACGTCCTACATAAAAGTTATACGAGTATACTGCAGTACGCCGGTACGGTCCGTTTTAGAATTCGAATCAGTTGCTACAACGCATTACCCAAAACAGTTTGATTCAATCGAATAAATCGGGAAACTTCAAAGACAATTCTTCCGTACGAATGCATACAAACTCAATATAGAATACTTTCCAATTATATTGAACATTGTTGTAGTATACGTCTTCGTCGCTGTAGAATCTATAAACAGAAGTATTTTTTGATCTCTATTTTGTACATACTAATAGCTCGGAATTTTCCATTGCCAATACTGTTAGATTAGGTTAAGTTTCTGTAAATATTATATCAAAATGGCCTACGAGTACAGTACACACAGTATACTAATATGAACTTCGTTTTCCATTATTTGAATAATGAGTTTTTATAATAACAGAGGAACAACAACTTCTTATCGAGGTTTTTCCGTTTCTCTTGAACATTGTTGTTCATATAGTCTGGCATCTCACACAGAAATTTTAACATATTTCAGGTGTCAAATAGTTTTATCTAATATTTATGAGAATAATATTATCGTATTGTCTTAACACTAATATGCTAATGCCATTCGCACGGTTTAGTTATTTTAAATTACGATATAGCTTATAACGTTTATATACAATGAATTCTGACCCTTTTAAGAACATGAAATACATATATATATATATTGTTGAACATTATTACATCAGTTACTAGGCCATATTTAGTTATTAGTTGATAATAATTTACATTTAAATTTAAGTTAGAATAAATGTACACTTATATTAGGATATATAATTCAATTTCTCTTAAGAAGTTGATGATATTGATATTGGATTGGAGATCGGGTTGAAGCGCTTCTCCTAGAGGATGAGATATATGGTAGTTGATTCTTGAGTCTTCTAATTGAAGAAATTCACTTATTATATGTTTGATTGTGTTGTCCATTCCACGTGATTCACGTAATATGAGAAGAGAGTTGTTTCTGGCCATGGGAAGAAATAGATTTAATTTATCAAACACAAGCTTATTTGAAAAAAAAATTTATTAAATGTTTTTGATATTACAAACAAATCAAAAGCACTATATAATCGAATGTTTTCAATATTTCATATCCATTTTAGCTTATAATTTAAAAGAATTATAAAAATAAATAAATAATAATGATTTTGGTAAATTAATATTATATTATGTATTATATATTATTCATTTTTTATAACATAAATTACCAATAGGTATTCATTTTGAGATTCCATATAAAATTAAATTCATAAATTCATGAAAAATTTAATTTAATTTACTTAACAATTAATATTATTTATTCCGTCGAACTTAATATATTTGCCATTGAATAAATTGTTTTAATAGTTATAATTGGTTAAATGGTTTTTAAAAACTTTGTTATAAATATTATTTTTTATTTTTCACGTGAATAATAGTTCAAAATTATGACCCCAACTCGTAGAAAATGCATTTATAAATGCTAATAATATTCCAAACATAGAAGCCGGGCAACATTTGCATAATATATTTTAGGTTAAATAAATATAAAAAAAAAATGGAAATTTAAAAGGTTAAGTATAATGTGGTTTTGATCAGTTTATATAATAACACTTTTTTTTATAAATATTTAATAATGTTTAGAAATAAGCTTTTTGGTTATTATTAAGGAGTTCAATAAAATATAAAGATGTCTATTCTTCAATTCAAACCGATTTACTATAGACTCGTGCAAAACACCAATAAACTAGTGGTGCAACATATCTATTATAAATGGTGGGTAGAGAAAACCTTTTTTTTTTTTTTGATTCTTGAATCGACGATGAACTGTGAATTCGTTAATATAAACAGGGTGAAGACTACATACGTACTCGTATACTCGTATTATTATATTCAGTAGATACTGGAGAACTGCTCCGGGTGCTATAAATCAACCAAATCCGACGGGACGAGAGCGAAAAATCGACAAAACTCTCGGAGAAAAAGAAACCCAAATTAATAATCTCCGTGTAAAACATGCACATACGGCTCACGAACGCGTATACAATATACATACCTAGCTACATATTATATTATATAGCGTATATGTGTCCATGAATAATGTCCTAATAAGCCCCTATTTATGACTGAGACTCTGCGCCGCGACCTGGTCTCGAGTAACAGTTATTCCACTGATGAAATGGAATATAAAGTAATTGCAGACTAGTATCGCTGTACAAGTTCCTGAAAAAATATATACGCATAGCTACAACATAAAATATTATTATCTATGTAGGTTCGTATATCGCTGGCTGAAAAATAATAAATACAAAATGAACGGCTGACGGTCGTGAAACGGTGAAGATTCCAATAATAACCGAAAACAATAGGCAAAAATTCAACAGTTTCATAATATAATTATAATTAATACATGTTTCGCGTCGCCCGATATAGCAATATAGAAGGATAACAGCAACATGTGAGTAGTAGGTATAACGTATAACCGCGAATAAAAATATTTTTCTGGCTACACCTCTGATTCAACAGAAGGAGTTTTTATGATTTTGTCTATGGTAAATGGTAAGTTTAACACGTATTTTCTCAGACAACTTTTATGAATTATAAAAAACCAATAGATTAATAATGATTTACATCAACATTGCTTCTATTATATTGAAATATTATTCTTAATAACCTAGAAACTACTCATCGTTCAAAGTTTTGTTGTTTTTGTTTTTTTTTTTTTACTTAAACTATCTGCTCGTCGATTAACAATCAAAAGTCATCATGATTCTCGTTTGAAAATAAAAATTAAAACGCAACGACAGAGCATTATTCTTATATAATGCAAAGTACTTTAAAGTGTTTTCTTTAATCATATAAATAGGAGGTAGGTATATTTCAAAATTACTAATATTAAAATTTAAACAAACACGTCATGATTAAAAGATGAAATTTTAGTGGGTGATCATCATCAAACATGATATTATGAAACATCATTTTCATGATCAACCATCCTGTATATTATTATGTACAATATTATTTGAATATACCCGGATTACCTACCGATCCGATCGTTACGTACGGGTTATTGAACGTAAAACTTACGCTTTTCACTAATGTAACATAATGCGTATAACGATCGCATCATAAAAGCAAATCTCCCGTTTCTTTGCTGATCTAACATGCTCATATATTAAATATATGATTACCACTAAGCGCTAAAATTGGTTTAAAGTAAAATCGTTTTGTTACGTGACTAAACATCCGTTTTAACCGTATAATACACATTGTATATTATACTTGTATATAACTATTAATGTTTATTATAATGTACATATAAATTATATATATATATATATATATATATACAGTATACACATCGTACAGATAACAGATGTATTCCATTGTGAACTTATCATTATTTTTATTTTATTTTTTTTTCATATATATATATATAACATGATATGGCTACGCGTGCGTTATGTTTTAAACAATAGTCGGAGAATTACTTTTACTACTCAAATGCTGAGGATTAATTATTGTGCGTACACAATGTAACTGTCAACCACACCGGTTGAACAATTTGAAAATACGGTTTGTAAAGGGTTGTACGCGCGCGGCACGCAAATTGAGTACTTCAGTTTCCGCCGCGTGTGTCCCCGAGTACTTAATAAGTAGGATTATTTAAATCGGTAACCGAGAATATAAATAATAATAATGTAGTTTGCGAACTGTGTCTTACGCCGCCTAGGAGCGTTGGGTGTATTAGGTCGTCCACAGACCATACACGAGTGTGGATAAATATTCGTCTGTGTGTTATAATATTACGGAACGTAGGTAAATGTATGCTCAAAAGGATTATCAAACCGGGTGCGTTATAATATATTATTTAAGCGTTATTTGTATAGTGTTATAATACCAAGATGCGATATCGTCTAAAGCAGTGGAAAAATCTGATTTGATATTTACAAGTAGTTTTAGATTCAGATCTGGTCGGTCGAGAGATCAGTTCGGCTTTACACTGCAACGTTATGCGTACGGCGTACCTATATATGTATATACACCGATTTATTATTTCCTGTAGTTTTTTTAAAACCCTTTCTAGATGTAGTATACAAATTATCTCAAGGATTCGAGTATAAATAATAATAGTATGCAATCGAATGGAAATATTGTAAGTATAGAATATACCGTGTTGAAATTGTAAAAATTCGATTATCGTGCAAATAAATCTTCCAGCGTTGGAAAGAAAAAAAATCACAAAACCGATTACGCATCAGGATAAAAACGCAACACACTGAATTTTCGGTCCTTAGATTTTTTTTTTTTTTTATTTAAACAAAACGAGTAATATCCTTTATAAAAAGTAAAACAACCGTTATTCCAACTACAACAACCCTACGTCTGTCTGCGGAGTGTCATAGGAGACAACTAGTCTGCAACGTCTGCTCACGTTTAAATGTGAAAAAAAACAGTAAAATTATATATAAATGGAAATTTTATTAAAAATACCGATTTTATTTTTAAAGCTGTACATATAATATATATCATATCGTACAGTATACAGTTCATAGCTATATCTGCTGCTGCTTAATACATTTCCACTCGTTCGAAAAAACATTTTATTTTAAAATTAAAAAAATAATATGACATACAGTGACTCTCACGTATCGAGTACTCGTGATTCGGTATAATTAAATTGCACTAACTTTCACATTGTCTACTATATAATGCAATAGTATTTTTTCTATACCAAAACAATTTGTTTCTTTTAAATTTTTAATGGAAATATTAAATTTTGATAATTATTGGTACATGAATGGCTATATCATTATAAACAATCATATAATATCTTACTGAGGTATTAACATAAGAACTAATCGTGATATGTTTTTGTCTGATTCGTCCAAGCTTCGATACTATAACTTTAGTGTAGTAATTATCAATGAAAGAGAAACGGTTAATACCCAGAATCGCTATATAGCCCTAACTGTGTTTTTATTTATTTCTTCGGCTCAAAACTTACGGTTATTATATTCGCTTTGGCAATTAATTAATTATTATCATCCTTCCGCTTGGTGTAAAATACTTTATTGACACGCGCTGTCTGCTTTATTGTGTACTCGTTCCGAATTGTCGAGAGAACCTAGTCTCCGAGTGTTTTAAGCAATCTGGCATAACAATACAGGTATAGTCATGGCGTAGCGTGCAAACATAACGTTGTTTACAGAACAAACGAAAAAAAAAACGAAATCGCAATTTTTCCATAAACCAAAGTATATAGCGTGCTGAACGGCGTTTGATAGTAATTCGGAACGGTCGCTGCAGTTGAGACTCCGCTGCGATGGCGGTAAACTTTGCGGGCGTCTACGATTTAATAATAATATAATAACATAATATTATATTTCCCCGGAACGTCTCGGAGACGTCTGGTCGTCTTCGCCTCCTCCCTGCCGCTGTTCACAACCCCGACCGGACGTGTAAAATCCGACGAACGTAATGACTGTGGGCCAAGGACTGCGGTGTTACCCGAAGCGGGCTTGCGTTGTTTGAAGTCCAGGAGTAAGGACACCGCCATGGCGACCTGCAGCAGACGGAAAGTTTCGAGGGTGGATAATACGCACGCCCCCCCCGACAATAGGTATTATTATTATTGTTATCGCGAATAAAACACGATCTGGGCCTCTGCTGCCGACAAATTATTCATCGCCGCATCCGCGTGTATGATATATTATTATGTATAATATCATATACGTGTGAAACGATGGTCCGATTTGATTTGTTTTCGCGTGTTAGGTTAGGTCACATAGATATCTTCTGCTGCTGCACCGCTAACACTGCCGCCGTTAAATTCATGGGGCGTGTACAAAAGATATAATATATTATATTGTCATACCTATGTATATACGAGTATATAGGGGCGTATACCAACCCGAAACACTTGTGCCCTCCACCACCGCACGGGAGTTGTTTGTAATGTATATGCGCAATAATTTTATACATCCAAATTCCAAACTCGTCGAGCACCGATAGGCATACATTATATTATATTATAATATAATCGACGGAGACTGCGGCGATGACTTTGCTTCAACTCAAATATTTGTGTTGGACCACTATACAGCCGTGGGGTGTGAGAACGATACTTACACTGCGTGTGTATATAGGTATAATATTATATGTACAGTTTTATTTTATTATTATATCTATGTACCTATGCGTGTGTGTAAATAAACGTACCAATATATACGCACCGCAGTGCACAATGAAACGAGAAGGAAAGCTGCAGACATATATATAATATGATATATTATATACCTATTATACATACCGCGACCGCCGTTCGCCAGAGGCGTACATTGTTGTTGTGATGGAAATTCGCGCGAGACGAACGAGAGGAACGGGCGTGATTAAATGAGACGGACCGGAGACAAAAGGATCGCGAAGCCTATTATTTTAATTTATACATAAAATTATTATAATATGGACCGGTGGCTGTATATAGGTAAAAATACGAATAATGAATCCGTGGCTGCAGCCTGATGATGATATCTTATATAATATTATAGTGTGGTACCCAACGATTAGGTACTGTCGGCGAACGACGTAAGCGGATTTCGGCGGAACCAATTTCGTGAAATTCTATCGGACTTTTTGACAAACTATATGCGAATAATAATAATAAGTATAGCGATTGCAATGTGAAGGAAATCGTGATAATAATATAATAGTATGTCGTCGCGGGGACGTCGAGAAAAATATTCGACAGCGGTGGTTAGGCGCGCTGCGGTGTATACATAATATATTTATTTTCTTATACTTTTATTTATTAATAACATAATATATTATATGTATAATTACATATTTTATGTACGACGCTGCAGCGTATAATATTCGACGTAACATGTTTGTGATATTATAAAAAAGTGAAAAATAGTTATGCCGTCGTGCGTTTATACGCGTCAACGATCGCGCGTCAAATCACGTTAATAAAACATAATATAATATTGTATACAGCGATGCATATGATATTATTTATCATGTACATAATATGAGAGTATAACGATTGTTTGTATGACTGTGTTTCCGGTTGTTTCAAATTTTTCATTAAATACCGTGTATAGTATATAATATATAATATTATGTAGGTAGATTTCTAAATATTTGGAGTTTGACACGAAGACGAATACGACGTTTTCGTTTCATGGCAAACTCACCCACACATTATTGTTTTTCCCCGGCGATGTATAGCCGCAGAGGTAAAAACGAAATTAATTATAAAACGGCGTAAGCCGTTTTCGCGACCAGACTCGTTGACGAAACCGTCGCGTTATTATTGTAGGCCACCTTTCGGATTACAAGGTGCCAGTGTATATATTATTATATTATATATACAGTGGAAACGTGCATATTTTATTCTATAAAACCTAACCTATACGACGATCGATACTGTTATTAATGGAAGAACCGTGCGTATGACGTACTATGTATGTTACACTATACGTGCAATATTGTGCATAATATATTTTATACTATAATAATGCCTATATCCTGTACAGGAGCCATAGTACATCAAGGATTTCGTGGTAAATCCGTTGCGACTGCGGCGCCTCTCCAGTCTCCACGTCAACTGCATCAAAAGATGCCACGATTACTGAAAATATTATTATTATTGCACACGTCAGCCATTAATCGGACACGCCAACTCAGAAACACGTTATTATATTATTGAAAGATGACGGGATTGTGAAAGGGACGTCGACGACGACCTGTCACAAATAATAGCCTCAGCCGATCGACCGACAAACATCCGTAGGCAATAATAGTATGCGTCATACTATAACGTACAACATTATTATGTTGTAATCGTTAAACATCACGCAGTGCAGATCGGACCACCGCGTGCAGTCGTAAGCAGAAAAAACTACGATCGATTTTGAACCCCTAACCAATTATAGGTATACTTAAAGACTTATGATGTTTAAGTCGAGTTAGAAACGTGTATTTGAAAAATCGATAGCAAAACCTTGAAAAAAAATTGAAACCAATTTCAAACTCGAAAATGAAAATGTTGTTGATTCCGTACGCACCGACAAGTGACAATCGAGACTTGAAGTTAAGCGCACACGTATGATTTTTTTCAGGAACCACATGGGTTGATAGTTATGACTTACGAGAAAGTAATATTAAATATTCAAAACAATTTTTCAAAAATACTTTAACTTCTTGTAAACTAAATACAATAAAATTACATATATTATATAACACGTGTATGCGCTTAACTACCATCAGTGTATGGTGAAACAATGTTGTACAATGCCATATAACTAACTCGGTGCACTAAAAACGGCAATGGGTTTTCAGTAACGATATACACGATTAGTACCAGTATGAATAATAATATAATGATACAACAAAAATTAGTCTTTGGGAAAACGACTGTAAGTTTATTATTACCACTTGAACAATCGGTCGGTACAATTATAATAAACCGTATTATGAGCAATGCCATTGTTATGCATTGTTATGAATGTGTGTACGAACAACACAACAACAAACTTTTAATTATATAGAAAGCATCAATTCTATTAATGATAAGACTCACTTAATATACATGATGATCACACTTTTGGGAACCGTATTCGCTATGCATTCGGGTTTTAAATAGTTCAAACGATGTACATCACGTATGCAATTCGGATGAAAATTGAGTTCCTCAAATGTAATTACGAGTTTCGTTGGAAAGCAATAGGTATCGTCGATTTTATGTTCACAAACCGAGAATATTTTGTTTTTCTAATTAAAAAATATACACTTCAAAACGAGTTTGATACAAAAACAAGATCGTAGCGTACCTAATTTTTATTTTATATTTATAGTTTGTACTACAGCTTTTAAACGAACTACGAGGTCGTTATTAAACGTATTATTATAAATTATAATTAAATATAAAATATTAAAATAAAACGATACGATATTATTATGTTCAGTTTAAAATTAAATTATTGACAGCTTTTAACAGATCAAAATACACAGATGGTATAATTAATAGTAGCAGATGATTAATTTATCGATTTGCGCACACATTCGAATTTTAGTAGCTAATGTTTTTATGACCTAAATAATATATCTATCGCCTCTTGCCCGGCATCCTTTCAGTCGAAAAGGCTCGTAGTAAATTATTATTTCTGGAATTTTTCCAAGTATCTACGAAATGCATCGCAATGCCACCAGTAGGTTTTTGCATGCGAGACATTTTCTGATGGCGATTTAAGAGAAAAAACTATTTGCGACCGTCGAATATTACACCGATTTAGAACGAAATCCGTGATTATTCATCGATACTCAACAGACACAACAATAACAACAACGAATAACGATGATATTATTATTATATAATATTTTTATTAACAAGTTGCCGATTGCCAAATGAAAAATGTAACATAATCATTTATACGACTAATGTGTAAAATTTTACTATAATAATATCAGTGTACCAAATGGATGTCATTGCGATTGTTGCAGTACAGAATGGACCACTGCAGTTCATCCGCGTAAACCTGATACGATTGTCCACAGTCCACTCTATATTATAGGAATAATATCCCTGAGATATGCTTGGTATTTGATCTAGAAAATGTTGGCATGAAGCCATTTCGACGTGGATATACGTGCAATAAAATATGAGATAATGTTGAAACAACTATACCAACTGAAACCCAATCGTATCGTTTTGTTAGGTTTAGTTTTCCAAAAGTATATTTAGTCATTGAGAAATTCAAAAAATAAATTAATTACTACGCACCGCGTACAATCTCAGATAATAATATGCATTAGTATATGGGTAGATAATAAATAAATAAATATCATTAATGTTTACAAATGCCAAGAAGCTAAATTTACATAATATTATACAACATTTTGGTTTAATTTTTACGTTTCAATAATTATATATAATTATAATAGATGCGGTTCTTAACTCAGGTTTCGTATCAAACATTTCGTTTTCCTTATCGAAGGAGGATCACCAACACCGCCATCGCACCACTTTTCCGCTACGTAAATCGTATTATTTACTGACCGTTACGACCAACTAGACAATTAATTGTTATAGTTGATTATTTAATTACTCCTTAACATTAAAACCGTTATTTATGATTTTTTAAGTTTTAATTTTTTTTTAACGACAACTTTTTAGTAACCTTTTTCAAGACACAGCATTTTTCTGAGATTATTGTTGTGTAAAAATCGAATTTTAAACGAATATATACCTAATTAATATTTTACAAATATTTAAAGTATAGATTATAGATGGACACACATTTTACGTGACACAACCCAATATAACCCGTGATTATAAATGATATATCACTTCGCACAAAAATGAAACTCAATTTAAAAATATTTACAATATAAAAGAAATAGTAAAACTTAGATTGTTTTTTTTTTTTCAAAATATTGTTTTATATTGAAAGAAAAATATTTTTAAAAGTAGGTATTAATACTTTTATAAATAATAAGAAGTGTTTATTGTTAAAAGAATGATCGGAGTAATCGCGTGAACAGTTAAATCGGTGGAGCAGATCGTTTGTCACCGCGGAGACGTCTTGACTCCCGACACGACGATAACTAAATATTATATTATTATGATAACTATATATTATTATATATTTATATGAGCTGCTGTCTACTTCGTCGAAATACAATAAAATTTATTACACTTCCGAAACGTGGGAAGTCGTTTGACTGTTTAGCTATGGTATTATTATTATTATTATTATCATACCGCTTTTTCAGACCAGTCGGAAATAAAATAAAATATATAAAACGTAGCCCGCCGAACGTCAAACGTGGCAAAATCGCAACCATACAATATATGATATCTTACGAACCGCAGTGCTCTGATCACTGATTTTTTTTTTTTTTAAATAATAATATTCACGTGGACGTCAACTGTTTTCACATTTTCCGCATTTGTTCTTCGGCTCACAATAATACTATATAATACCCATATGATACTATACAATAGCTGCAGAGGTTTGCGCGTCATATTATTTTAACAACGAAGCCTGTCGCCGCACTGCTACAGTATAATATTATTTGTCCGCGTTCCCATCGGTCGGTCCCAGCTAAACCAATAATATATACGAAATGTCAATGTATGATAATAAAGTGTTTGCACTGCAGTTTATTTGCCATATTGTCTTCGGACGGCGACAATAGTATTAGAACTGGACGGGATTTGTATCTGTATGAAAAAAAATAAAACTGACAACAAATTAAAACAAAACCTCTTTACTGATTGATTTTCTTTTTATAATATTGTATAATATATTACAATATTATAACATATGCGACTATCGCGATCCCCGATGTATCGGTGTACTAATTATTGTTTTCAAATCAGGTCAAAGTGAAAAACAAAACCTTTAGTTCCACACCAAAATTTCTCTCCCGATACTTCTATATAATAATAATATTATAATATCGGTTCGTTCTTTTCACGTTGCTGATTAATAAAATACGTTTCGTTTCCAATCGAATCTTATGACGGAACTATATACTAGGTAGTAGGTACGCAAATGGTTTCGAAATAATAATAACAATAATAAAAGGGTATTATAATTTATAATAATAATTTTTTCGTGATTTTTTCCAATTAACAATATATAACTTTCTTATTATTTTCCCTCAATATTATACTACACGTTCATATTTTTCCATTTTGTCATAAAATTAATAAGATGTTATATTTTACTTTTCGTAACAGTGTAATATTGTAAAGAACACAATAATTCCTTGGAATTCATTTTATATCAGTACTTTTATTTTCGGTACGCAAAATGTCATCCGAATTAATGTAAATACCTTTGAATAGCCTAAAGTAATTTCAATTTAAAAATATCGTTTGAATGGTTTTTTTAAGTTAAAAAAAAAATTAATACAAAAAATAAAAATAAATACGAATAATTTTACTGTTATTGACAATAAAAAACCATTAAGAGTTCAGAATTATTGAGTATTCTACGCACAGGACCTACTATAAGACTTAACTGCACTACACAACACTTGATACCTATTTAAATATTTTTTAAAAAAAAAATAGTAAGTATACCAATATATTATTTGTGTGTTTATTACTTACAGGGTCACGTTAACTACTTACTGACAGTTATTGTCACAAAATAACGTGGTATTTTATTTAAAATATGAAATGGTTTTCATACTTTACTGATCACGGAAAACTATGGCTTACGCCTTAAAAGTATTTTAGTGCACATACAACAATTAAAAACATATTTCTGCGTTCATTAAATTCAAGTCCTACAATTCAAACTAATTACTTTAATTTAGGTAAATGTGATAGATATTTTATCAACTTAATTACAGTTGAAATGGCTGAAACTAAGACATTTTCAATTTTTGATTAGGTAACAATGCATTATGCTACTTTAAATGCACTCGTGTACTTATTTATTTCAAGCTGAGTACCTTACTACTTAGTACTTAGGTACTACCTTCGTACTTTTATTTTAAAGAAAAACATAACGCCTAATAAAATATTCAAATGCATTTTGGCTGTTAATAATCGGTTGTGACTACATTGTATTACATTATTTTATAATATGTAAAATTGTAAGTTTGTCAAAATTAATTACAAGAAAAAATATTTTAAAAATCGTTTTTCATTACTGTTAATTATACTTGCATATGTAAACCCGAGTGAATTTCATGGAATAAATAAATTATGTTCTGCAAAACTATTATGTAATACCTACAACTGTCCTGTATGTTCATACGTATATTATCACAATCACTTCATTATTCGAAGTTATAATCATAGACATTTTATTCACATGTCCATAGACTATAGTTATAGATAAGATATTTTTAACTTAATATTAGTCTAACGTTCCGTACGTTCGTTTGTAGAAAGTCATCTCGAGTAACAAATAGTATGCTACTATATTGCTAACTATAATAAATTTAGGTATCACTTTATGATTACTGCGAGCGAACTAACAGCTACTGTTCTCGGAAAAACTTCCGGCACTTAATACAGGATGTGCCCACACCTACATTATCATCTCGCATCGACCGTCCAACCAGTACAATTCAATTTTCATTCTTCACACTATATTTTCTTGAAATATCTGAAAATAAATACGGAAGTCGGTAGTTAATATATCTATCGCCTACATACCGTTACGTGCATTTATTACCCAATACCCAAATGGTATTATGTATTTATATGATCGATTTTCAAATGTTCAGTCTTAATAGTTAATACATTGAGGTCATAAAAATAATATATAATGTTCATAATAATAATGTCAGTGCCTAATAATGTTTACTTAAAAGAAACGCATGAAATAAAATTGTAATTATTATGTTATTTATGTTCGTATAGATTGTACATGATTTTATAAAAAAATGCCTACATAAAAAGTTAGAATCCGTTGAAAATTATAAAAAAACCTTAAACCACAATAAAATCACTAAATAGAAAAATATTCCTGCGAGTTGAGTTTTATTTAATTACAAAATTAAATGTGTAAATGATTTTAATTAATTATTCATTTTGAAAACTAATATATTTTTTTTTTTTTTAATGTTTTAATGAACACGAGAGAATTATTTACTTCCAACTCAGTGATTCATTTTGTAATCAAATAAACTCCTTAAGTGTATGAAACATGATTAAAAGTTAAAACACAGTACGTATCTATCTATTAATTCTGAATCTGTTTTATTTCATGAAATTATTTTAATATATACATTCCTAACATTTTTCAACATAATTATTTATTTCTATGTCGTTTGTTGAGTTCAGATAATTAATTTTAAACTATTTTGAACATTAAATATTTAATCGAGTCTTGATGATCAGATTTGTTAAATTTCAACCATGTCCCTTAACATAAATATACTTATCCTATAATATGATCCCTTTAGATAAAAAAAAAAATATGTACTCACCCAGACAATTTCAATTCCATGTCATCCGTATTAGGCAATAACAAAATCGATTATTTTATTATCTACTGTTGGCTAACGTATTTATTTATTTATTTTTAGCGTTACATATATTATGTGAGCAATTGGTATATCATGCATATGGCATGTCTAAATGTTATTATATTTATGAGCTTAATGCTGTTCATAGTATTATCCATATTTAAATCTAGAACTAATAATCGTATAAAACCATACGACTTAAGTCCAATTTCCAATAAATAATACTTTTATTCCTTCAAAAATTCGCTTTTTTTATATCACATTATAGTAAAACTTAAAACCAAAAACTTTATCTTTGAGTTATAGCAGACACATACATTATTTGAATCAAATAAGTAATTATTAAACAGCTATATAAACTTATAGTAAATTAATGAATAACCAATAAAGTATTAAAATTACTTTTTAAAAATCCTAGCCAAGTATTTATACCCTCCATAAATCAAATTTAAATTATATAATTGTAAATTAATATTCAATAATAATTAGTTATATTTTATAACGTAAACATTTTATTTAAAACTTTGACATGTATTATATATCCATGAAAAAAAAATTCATTGTAATTCATTATTATTTTTTACATTAAATATCCGAAAAAAGTTTAATCGTTTGAACCATGCAAAATTAATATAATATAAGCTGATGGTTTTTTTTTTTTTTTACAAGTTTTTAAAATTAATCGTACAAGCGTGTAAAACCTTTTTTCTCTAAAATTAATTGGAAAACAAAATTAAATTTTTTTATCCGTCTGATAAAGGTAGAATTAATTTTTAGCAATACATTGATTTCGAATTAAAAACCATGCATATGTAGTAATATGTATACAGTACACTGACATGTTTAATATTTCCCTAATTGGGATAAATTTAGTTGATGATATTATATTTTCTGAAAAAGTATACGAGTAGGTAACCTAACCTAAATACCAATATATAAACTCATCTACTTGTTTAGGTTGTTCAGATATGAACGATGACACTTATTTGGCATAAACTTGTTACTATTGTTGACACCGATTTGCAACTGTCGTTTATTATTATAACAGCAGTTACTTTTGTGCGGACTTGAGTCCAAAACTTTTTTAGATAGATAGCTTTGACAATATAAGTAACGTTCAAAAAAACATGCACGTACCTACCGACAACGTATGTGATTTATAGAATAAACATTGTTTTATTGTGTCGACTAGAATGTGGTTGATAACAATATGTATTCGTATATATTTTCACATATATTATCTATCTACCGCTTCAGCGTTTAAATATTATTAAATTTTATTTTGAGAGAACGGTGTGTTTATACTATATACCATATTCGTCTATCAAAATCATCTAATAAATAATTTAGTGGAATAAAAACCACATAAAATCGTAATTGTAACGTCTATATAATATATAATATTATAGAATATTAGAGTTTCATACCAATTTCTAAATTTAAAGAAAAAAAATTTTCAAAATAATGTAGGTATATATTTTTTACGACTCGTATAAAATATTTTTAACAAAGAAATTACAGCGTTTGACGTTTTCTTATTAGTACCTTGTACGTATACTATAAGTTCTTCCTTAACAGTATTTCACAAAAAGAATATTATGCGACTTTTTTTCGAAAAATATATTCTTCTCTTCAAATTTTAGTGTTTCAACTCTAATATTAACGTATTATCTATGTATGACATAGATGCCACAATTTTGAGTTTTCTAGCTTAGACCATATTATATGATCTAAGTTTCGTAGTGGAACATTATTGCGATATAACCCATTATAAAAAGACGGTTACCCGCGGAATCAGTGATGATGTATGCGTAAATTCTTTAGTATAGATGTATTATTTGGGATCCTCATACCACTATAGTAACGTAAAACAAGTCGAACGAATCCAGATAAAATTGTTCCGTTGTACTACAGTTGTTTTAAAAAATTCACTGTCTGTCTCATGACTACTCACCAGTAACTAATCTGTTTGGCCTTTCCTCGGTGGCTGAGCAAAGACGAACCGCTGGTATTAGATTTTATGGAAAGTCTGTACAACGGCAAAGTTGAATCCACTGATCTCGTTTCGCTAATATGCTTTAAGGTACCTCTGCTTTTCGCTAGATCTACCGCTCTGTTTTACGTTCGCCATGCCACCAAAAACTATTTAGCTAACGAACCAACGAGAAGGTTGACGGCGAACACCAATATAGACCTAATTTTTTAGTTTAAAAACTTTTTATTTGTTTTCTTTCGTCTATTTAACTTTATGATATAATATATTTTGATTATGCGTGTATTTAATTACCTTTATAATTTTAGTGTACCAATATTATATACACATTATATATATATATATATAAAAAAAAGGACCTCGCCCATAAATAAATAATAATATTACCTATGTACAATAATGATGAATACATATTATATAATCACTCGTTGACTCACGGCTTCTCTCGTGTTCACAGGTGAACAACCGGCGGCTGTGCACGACGGAAATTCGGGTCCTCTGTTGTGCTGCGTAGCCGGCTGGTGGCTGCTGACTCTCTGCTGTCTGGTACTTTCCAGTTGATTCCCCGGACCAGTGCAATAGACGGATCGTCGTCCAAGACGACTGCAAAGCGATCAACACCGCCTCGACACGATGATAATATGTGTATATAATAAAATGTGCTCGTCGATCGCCGAACAACAATCACCATTATTATATCATCATTACCTAAAACATAATAATATAGATGATGTCTTTTTGAACGAATCGTCCGGGATGCTGAAAACTTGCACAACTGGACCGTTTTTGCCAATTCGCTAAAAGACGCGAAATTTCGAAATATTTTAATATCGTTATGTAAATAAAAAATAAAATGTTAAGAGAGTGTCCCGCCGATAGGTATATTATGTAAGTACTACATATATAATATAATATAATATATTATGAATGTTTCTGCGTAATAATGTAGCGATAAGATGACGAGTATCTACTTATAGAAATGGGGGATTGCTAGGTAAATGTATTAATTTTGTTTTACACCGTTACACGTCGGTGCAGTGGCGTATTTACGGGGGTAGTGTAGGGGGTTTCCACCCCCCCTAAAACCAAAATATTTTATATAATGGTTAGAAAAAAATAAAAACGAAGTACTAATATCTCGTCATTTTTATCATAAATATAATATAAAACCCCCCCCCCAGAAAAAAATCGTATCTACGCCACTGCGTCGGTGACTACAATATTATTACAATATTGTTTTTACTTATATTTGTATGACATGATATCAACCGTGCAGTCATTCTGGTGTTGTGTTCGAAAAATAAAGATATCAAAATGTAATATCTTCGAACAACTATATTCAATCGCCCAATAAAATTATCCAACGATGTACTTTTCGACACCTACAAAATGTGAATTGTAAATTATTAAAGGATAATATTCGTCGTATCTAGTACTTATCGTGTTTTATCAAAATATTAATCGCTCTCGTTACCAAAAACACTTCACGCGTGAAATTTCCGACGACATTATAATAAAACTTACTAATGTACTTACTTCATCTATTCAGGTAGTACACGTTAAAAGGCAATGTTAACGATATATTTTATCTCGATTCGTAATAATACGACGTTTATCTAGAATTTTAAACTTACAACTTACTCATCACGTGCAATTTACCGCATACGACAAAGTTTCAGTTTTTGCGTAGCTATATACTATATACACTCGATATATTATAAAATATGTAACTGATAATACGGGATATAGTCAAGGTCTAATTTAGAGAAAAGGCACGGGACCCTAAAAGATTCAATTAATAAGAGGCCACACAAAATAAGTGTACCTTTATCAGTAACTAGTAGGTTTCGTTGTTTTTTTTTTTTTATTTCTCTAGTTATTTGTCAAAAATATATTTTATTTTTTTATAAGTTTCGCAAGTAACGTCTTAAGTGTGTGAATAAATAAATCATTAGATTGAGATCGGAAATTTTTTACCATTCCTGGTTGATTATAAATAGAATTACTCAACAATACTGTCGGGTGATGCGTCGTAAAATCGTAATAGTTTTTTACTTTAAAACTCGTATAGTACCTACCTATTATTAAGTGTGCGTTGTATTAATCATTAGGTCACTATACGTTCAAAACATAGTTTTTATTTACCAGCAAAAATATTTTCCATCAGTGTCTAAAAACATTTTTTTGTTTGTTACTAGGTATCTATTTTTTTTCTTTCTTTTTTGTATCAATGATTTATACAAACCAGATAGTGTTGCTACTTGTTTCCATCAAGCTTAACGTTAGTACAGTATAAATTTTCCCCCCTAAAACTAGTGTAAAAGTGTTAAACCATATACATCGCAAAACATAATTTTAAAATTTAAGTTTTCAAGCGCAGAATTCAACTAAAAAACTCCTAAGATGCAATAAAAAGCCTCTGCCTTATATGAACCCTAGGGCTTTGAAGTCCTAAATTGGGCCAGAAGAATCTCAAACACATGATGTTCAAATCTGTTTCGAATCTGATAACAATCATCATGTAAGAAATAGCATTCTTGAGTCGTGACTATAGAACCCGAATGTTTGTACCATGAATGTTGTCATCAATATTTTTTTTTATTTGGATAATACATACTCTGCAGTTGTATGGGTCGGAAACAACATTTTAAAAACGCTTTTCTATTTCAAAAAACAAGTAGGTACTTGAAATTTTTATTCTTTTACAACAGCTAAATTTTAAGATTAAAAATACTCGACGATATTTCCTACAAAATCATCCCGCGAAATAATAATTATCTCACGATTTTCGTATCATTTTGTGGCAAAATTGAGAAGACCATGACACTCCTACCTCATATTTTTATTATTACATAAACATCAATACAAAAATATGCAGCTAACAGTTATCAAAAGGTAGAAATAGTATGGGCATGATTTTGATATATTTGTTATTGATCTGCTCCATCGTTATTATATCCTAATAGCTAATGGTGAAATACTGAAGTTCGATGTACCTAGATATACACTCAGAATGCTCTTTTAATAATATCATCTTAAGTATCTAGCATATGTTTCAATACGTAACACTGAACAAAATCATAACTTCGTCACTGCGTAACAGTATCCTCTATAGTTAATACGATTTAACAATTTCTAACAAGGATATCTATCCTTATTGTCTTCAACGAAGTTTACTTAATATATATCCAAAAAAATATCCGTCACTACCACCATAATAATTAGATGTTGAAATAGGTATTCTACCTATATTCTTGTGTCATAATATAATTGTTATAGGTACATTAATAATAACCATATTTCATAATATTCATTTAGGTGAAATAATATATTATACGCTGAAGAAACAAAAATTATTATAAAGTATAAGAGTATGATACAAATCGTATTAACGATCCGACATAATTATTATATATTAGGTATTAAATTTTCATGAGATTTTTTTTTATAATTCTATAAATATAGTGAATATTTTGAACACTATTGGTTGTAAAAAAAGTGTAAATATTATTTTCATTCAATTAAATATGTATAAATCTTACCCTATGTATTTATGTATAACGCTATTTAATATTCAAAATTCGTTTTAATTCACAATACATTTAAGACATTATTTTATTCCAGTTGTTCTGAGAAAATTAATATGTTCGAATAAACTTAAATAATTAACATCTATACAATTAATTTAATGTTATTTAGGTAGGTACTTAAGTTAATACCTATTTATTTAAAACTGTATGTTTAATTTTTACATTAGTTTTATAAAACTATTCGATATGTATATAAATACAATTTAAAATGCCCTTTAGAAGACATTTTTCATAATTTTTTTATTTTTCTTCTTACATTAAGTGCTGTCGACTTGAATGTTAATAATCATGGTTGTCTCTTTTATGAATAAAAAATTAAAATAGTTGGTTGAAACTAAATAAAATAACGATTAAATAGTATATATACGATAGAAAGAACATGAACGGACAGACATGCTTTTCAGTAAATTCAAGGAAACTATTCATTTATAACAATAATTTATTTATACAATATATATTTCAAGGTGTATACAGTTCACACAAAAATGTTATAAATAAATATTATGTAACTATGTAATATTGATTTAATACCTATACTTAATTTATAAATATTATTTGTGTAAATAAACTTATAACTGTATTTGGTTATAAATTGTTATCATCCTATACATATTTTTTTTTTTTTTTTTACCTAAAATTTAATTATACCCACTAAAATGGTAAAAAAATGGAAAGTTGTTATAAATATTATTAATTTGAAAAAAAGAGTTGATTAAAATATTATTGTTATTTAAGTTAAAAATTATATATATGTATGATTATGATAAAATTGTGTTGGATTTATTTACCTATAGGTAGTATTATATACACCTTTGTATATATAATTCAAATTCTAGTTCCTGGCATAATCAATTACCTACCAAGTACCAATATAATATATGTAAAAAAAAGATGTTACCTACCTTATGCATTATTATTTGAGTGAATTGACTAATTATAAAACTTAAAGTTAAGAATATTAAGCGTGTGTTCTTATGTTGGCTTCTTTATGATACTTCAATTGTAACATAAATAGCAAGTATGATAGTATGAACATTTTTAATAGTAACATATTACATACATTATTATTATATCATATTTCAAAAAGGAATCTTTTTTTATGTTTAGACGAATGTTTTTCAAAAAAAATCTCTGAATCAAAATTAAAGAGTATAATTTTTAAATTTTATGTATAGTGTATACAGTATACTAAACAATAAGGATAATGAATAATTTATGATAATAACTTAAAAATATGAAGGTAGCAGAGCAGAGTAGGGTGCCAATTGAAGTATTGCAAGGTATGCTCATGTATACCTAAAACTTATCAAGTTGTATTTTAGCATAATTATAATTTTTTATGCCAGTCGAAAATAATCTTTTTTTATTTTAACTACCTAGTGCCAGGGGTCACCAACTATTTTCTATCGAGGTCCGTTTTAAAACTTATCAAGCTTTCAATTTAAATGACTTTTATAATTTTTTTTTTTTTATTAATTTGTTTATTTTAATTGTAGTTGCAAAACGACACGTTTTCTTGAAAAACATTTTATTTCTGTCAGTAGATGGCACACTAATTTTCCTTTTCCCTGTAATTTAAAATTTAAATCGTTGATATGTTTAAATATATCCGTCAAAAAAGCGATAGATACCATATTTTCTATTAGGTATGTTAAGAAAAGCTAAATAGTCTTTTGCACATAATTGATCACTGCTAGAAAGGAATAGCCTAATCTCATCCAATATCGCGAAAAATATAATTTTAATATAATAATTGATGTCACCACATATTATTTCCCTCATTTATGATTTGTAAATACTTCGCGGATTCGCGGATATAGCTAGATTCACATGGACGAGCGGTATCGCGCGTCATGTGAACTATATATTAGAAACAATAGAAACCCATATTATATCTATTTACGTGCGATTAATCGACGCGCGTCTATGTAGACCTAGCCTAGGGTCCGCATAAATAGTGTTTGCGGTCCGTATCCGGACCGCGGTCCGCCAGTTGATGGTCCTAGTCTTATTAAGTACCGAAAACTATGGTCATAAGCTGTAATAGATATGTTACGTTAGGTTTTTGGAACACGGTGGATCTCCATCCTATATTTAGTAATGTCGGATGGTGTTAGAAGACAGTTGTAGTATAATCTGCACTTCACAACACAACGCTGATTGAATATGATGACACTTACTAACACTTAGAGGTTAGAGCAGTCAGATTAAGACATTAAGTACTAAAAAAATGTATTATTATTATAATATTATTATTATCTACTTTTAAATGTATAATGATTTTGAAGGTAACAGTTAATGTCCTAGAATGTTTATCATATTATGAACTTTAAAATTCAAATATTCTACTAGCTATTCAAAAAGCTGTTTATCATCCCTTAAAATTTAAGGCTTAAATAATCAAAACAATGATTTATATCAGCGGTTCATAACCTGTGGTCAGCGGCAGCCTTAATGTCATAATTCGTATTCGAAAAAAATTGGTAGGGGATCCGCGGTATCTAAAAATTTTTTATCAGGGGTCCATGATCTACAAAAGGTATTTTTAACCTTAGGGATTTAACCACTGATTTATATCATATATTTTTATGACAGTAGGTTGGTAGATTAAACACTATTATTTTTACAAATAAATAAACCGAGTTTAATTTTTAGTACTTAAACTACCAATAATAGGAAGTAGAATATATAAAACAGCTGAATAAATTGTACTAACAAAAATACTATATGTCTCTCACTGAGAAGTAGGAAAAAATCAAAAATGTAAATGTTTAAATCATGATTTTTTTCATAATTATAAGATTTTGAAAGTGCATTTTTATTTAAACGCAGATATTAAATAATAACTTGGCATGTATATAAACATAATTAAAAAATGTAGTAATGATATAGATTTTTCCTTATTGTCAGTATTATAAAATTACAATTCATATATAGCATTTAATTATTTTCAGAAAAAAAAATAATAAACCACTAGGCATTTATGACTAATTAAAATAAATAATGTATGATACATTGTATTAAATTTTAACACATAAAAACAGGGAAAAAAATTAATGCACTATTATCAGCTATTATAATTAGTAGGTGAAAATTAACTACTTTGGTTATTAAGTTCTTATTTTTTTACTTCACCTTATTTATAAAATTAAAACACAAATTACATGAAAATATCAAGTTATTGTTTTATGGTGAACCATTCAACGTCGAAAAAAAAATAATTTGCTGTAATAAAAACATAATGATTATAATTAATATCTACGATCTCTACGGCCTCCTCCACCGCCACCACCTCCACCACCACCGCGATGATGACCGTGTCTAGGAGAAGGTGATCTGGTTCTACGAGTTCCAACATGATCACGTGAACGACTACGTGAACGATGTCTGCGTGACCGACGACTATAAAGATATTTACGCAATTCTCGTGATATTGGCTTCAAATGCATGAAATTGCAAAATCCACTACGTGTACACTCTCTAGAAATCAAAAATTATAATATTTTATTAAAATTTATTACAAAACAAACAATAAATATAAAAACTGATTTTTAAAAATGATAAAAATTGAAAGTCAGTTATCATTATGAACTTCTTTGACTATTTTATTTATGGTAACTATCCTCACCCCATTTCATACTGACGACAACAAGCCTCTCTGAAATCTGTTACAGGGCTCAATTCAGCATAAACCGGACGTCCACCAAACCATCGGTTATTTAAATCATTAACGGCTGCTTCTGCATGTTCTTCTCGACGAAACTAATATTGTTAAAAAAATATACATATTTTTATACAAGATTAATAAATGTGATAAAATTTCATAATTTAAAAAAAAACAAAATAGTTTCATCAAAAATTTATCATGATCAAAAAAAATAATTGATATAGGAATAAAAATGAATAATAGGTATATACATAAATATAATTTACCTTAATATAAACATTGCCAACAAGATGATCTCCTAAGTTGTCACAAACATTCATTTCTTCAATTTCACCATACTAAATATACAAATAATTAAATTTAATATAGTAATGCATATCTATTAATAAAATAGGTACAGTAATTTAAAAACATTGTCTGAGAATATACAGTTATTTCAAGTAAAAAATAAAACGTCACCATATTATATATGAACAATAACAAGATTATTAATTTTAACTTGAACTCTATAATATAGCTATCTTTATATCGAGTTTAAATCTAAAAAAGTTTAAAACCTAATATTTATACCTTGTCTTCACATTCTACAAAAACATCTTCAAAGAAATTATCATAATGTTCTTGCATTTCTTCATCAGTTACATTTGAAACCACTAAAATACAAAAAATAAATACTAGTTATAAAATATTTTATGATGCATGTAGAAATGTGTATACAATTCTCTATATTTTAAATTATTTTTACATAATTTATTTGTTTATAATATTAAAACAAATATTTGTTCAAAAATCCCACTAAATTACTTTATAAAACTTTCATAACTAGGTATTAAAAACTGTTTTAATAATAGATATCTTTTTAAGTGAATAGTAATATTTTTACAATAGATATTATTATTATAGAATAAATATACAATAACTATACTCCAGCACACGAGAGAGCACTATTCCTTCGCGCATACAAATAGGCAGGCGGTGGCAGAGCGGTGACGGTGTTGGCGGCACACGTTGACGACAGCCAGTGTTATGGAGAGTTAAGTAGTGGGAATGCGCAAGAACAGACAAATTTTGGTCGCCGCCCAGAAGTGGTCTCTCGTGGACCGGAGTATATATACTAATATATTATATTGAAACAAAATATTTCCATGATAAAACCATATTTTAAAAGGACATACAAATTTAAAAAATATGTTATTGTACATTCAATATGGCTTACAGGAGGGATTTATAGTAAAAACAACTATTAAAAAATTGTAAAAGTAAGTTATAAGAAACCAGATTTTTGATATTTTCTTATGACTTTCTTATTTAAATTATATATCCCACTAGTAACTACTGTATTTTACACAAATTTTAATTTTCAAAACTCTTATTATAAAATTATTATAAATTAGCTGAAAACATAAAATTAAATATTATTTTTTTAATTGTAGGCAATTTTCTTTTACTTTAAATTGATTTTAAAAAATATAAACATATAATTGAATAAATAGAAATGTGGTTCTAAACAAAACTATCATTGATATTATGTATAACATGATAATTGATTCAGTATGACAATATTAATATATTAACATCTATTTTTTTTTTAAATTTAAGTTATAACTATAGTGTATTTCATTCATTGATAAAGCAAATATTGTGTAATTTAATAATTATACTAAAAGTATTATACTTCATCTTAAATATTTAAGTGTATTATAGAATATTTAGCTACCATGTGAATTTATTTAATTATAATCTAATATTTGTATAGGTAAGACATTTATCACAATTATAATAATAGAATTAACTTTTACAAAATTTGTATGAAAAAAAAAATAAATTGGGGAAGTCACTTTAATCTATAGAAGGAGAATAATCATGCTCAAGATACAGAAGGTCATAACTTAACCCTATTAATCAGGAAGCTTTAGTAAGCTCAATGATGAATAAAATTGAAAATGTAATGATAATTTTAAATTCTCTAAACATTTTAATTTTGGTCGCATGGTAAACCTACCAGCTACCATTTATTAATGTCCAGATATTCGATGATTATATTATTAGAAATCCTCAATTAAACAGTGGCTATAATAATTTATGTTGCTGGTTACAAAGTACATGAAAAAGTTTTTATTGATGATGAATAATCACCATCTAAAATTGAACAACAGTTGTTTAAATTATATATTAAAATGAACATGATCGACCATCAAAAATTAATATTTTCAGTTATAAAATTAAGAAGATTTAAAAATTATAAAAATATATATTTTTTTATATAAAATAAATATTAAGGGATGTTAAAGGTGATCAAATTTTTTAGCAGATCTAAATTGAAACAAATAATTTACCATAATATAACTCCATAGGTATTTAAAAAATAAAGATAACATCTATCAAATATCTTGAAGGAGTAGTAAAACAACATATTTTGTTTATACTGGACAAAATCCCATATTGATGCAAACATCCATATTCACTCCTATAACATACAACCTGAATCGATTTAGTAAAATTCATCAATTTCTATTCTTATTTTAAATAAATAATGAACGAAAATGGCTTTAAAAAAATTAATTTAAATTTTAAAAACACTGACAGGTCGTAGTCTTCAAGCTAGAGCAGAGTCTTCAAGCTACAAAGAGTACACTCTTTCAAGATATTTGACAACGACTGTAAACATAAAAGTAAAAAATTAAACCTAATAATTATTTAGTATAGCTAGACAATTTAATTATTATTAATTGAAAATGGATTATCTATTTATAATAATGGTACCTTATAAATTATAATTAAAATAATAACAAAAACATTTTCCATCACTTGACTTTATATCTTTTAAAAATTAAAAAAAAATAAATGTTAATTATCTTATTATTAATAGTTAAGTATATATTTGTATTATTTGTTCACGAGAAAAACTTTTTAAAATTTTTTTTTTATTTTTCTATCCAAAAATATGTTTTTAAATCAATACTGATTTTGAAACACAACCAATCAATAACATGATAATATATTAATAATATTATTCAAAGATATATACTATAACTAAATTATATTACCAATTTACTCAATCTGAATTTATAAAAACATATTGTTTTAAAATTTTATCATTTAAAGAATATTATACTAGGTACATAAATTTACTTAAAAAAGTAATATATTAATATTTTCACTTAATAAGGCTATGGCACTTCAGTTAATTATTATTACTTACAATGTGAACCATCAGCAGACTTTGCAGAATTTTGTGGATTAACGTAAAGATTTTGCAATAGTACAGTCTAAAAAACAAATATTCATTTAAAAATTATTAACAATAAAATCATAAGTTATGTTAACAATAGTTAGATACTTATTACTTATGAACTAATAACTAAACATTTTAGTTTTTAAGAGTTAGAAGTAAATTTTTAGAAGTCCCTTTAAGATGTTTACTAGAATGACCTAACCAATGCATCTTCAGGTGCTATAGATTTAAGTTTGCATTAGATTTATAAAAGTAAAGACCTGAACTACAGTATTGCTGAATTAATTGAGCACATAGCAGTCAACACAAAGGTTTACATACTTATTATATATAATAGATAAATCTATGAATGATAACATATAGATGTATGTTTGATGAAGGAACTCTTTTTTTAGTTGATGTAATCCAATTTAAAATTTTCATTTTTAATATAACAACAAGGTTAACATTTTTATTTAACAAAAATATGTTTAAATAATTTGCAATACCAATTTGGTATGAACTATGTACTTAAAAAACAATATTTATATTTTAAAATGGAAACTTGATAATTATAATACTCGGGTACTTTCATTTTATTGTGAAATAATTTAGATTCTATCTTTAATATAATTGAGAAAATATTCAAATGAAAACTCACCTGGCTGAAAGTAGGTTTATTGTGTATTCTTGAACAGCGATCACCATGACGGCAAGCACCGATTTTAAAATAAAATGAACAGTTGACCCTAGAAGGAAAAAAAGGTGACAATTATAACCATGATTAACTTGATGATTTAATTTCACAATAACTGCATTCAAAAACAAATCACTCTAATTTTTAAAATTAATTCTAAAATCGTATAGAAACAACAAATGTAACGACACTGAACAAGCCAGTTGGTATTGTTTTACTTACTTATCCTTTTCGGTACCAAATATAGATGCCAGATACTCGGCCATATTGACAGTTCGGTGTCCAAACAATCCAAACTAAGAAAATGTTGAACAGGTCAAAACGCACGCCGGACGCCGGACACTGGATAGCCGACTTGTCGAATTATAGATTGCATTAGCCGATTGGGAATGAAGTTTGATTTTAACAAGTTTGTTGGTACAGAAGTTAGAACCGAAAAAATTAACGTTCGTATGAGAAAAAAGCCATCGGACTCGGAACGTCATGGAACAATAAAAAACTGTTTGTATTTTCAAAGAAGTAAACAAACGTCAGCGACCAATGTTATCAATTTATCATTATTGATACTTGATAATTTAGGAAACGATTAATGAGTAAAGACTTAAGACTTAAGACTTTCTTAAGAGTCAATGAGTAAACAACTATTTTCGACATTTTTGTGATGAATCTTCTTTGACTTTCTTTGCTGTTAAATGTGAAAATTATTTTGTGTTTTTTATCATTATTAAGAATTTCCATCATAGGTTACCAAATACTATGATTCATGTCGACGGATCACATTTAATTTGCATTAAACTGACCATTAAGAATTTGTGAAAAAAACAATAATTATGTCGGGTAGGTAAAATAGTAAATACATATGAAAATATAACATTAGTAGAATAGCTTAGAATATCTAACACCAAAAAATTATTGTTTGTTAACCAAATTTATTGTAAACAAACAATTTGCAGGTTCAAAACGTTATGGATCTAGCTCTTCGTATTCGTCACACAGTCCCCCTGTTCCTGAACGTTGGCTTAAATGTCCTCGTAAATCTTACACAACTATAACTGATAAATTTGTGGCCTTCAAAACACCATTGGATAATAAATATGATGATCAAATACCCATCCAGAATAGGTTCAATACAGAAATGTTGTTATCATCAATGAGTAATATGAAGGTATTGCTTAATATTGTTTAATTTTTATAAAAAAATTAATAAGAAACTCAGACCACCTCTTAAATTATAAAGTAGCATTGATATTTATAAGAATTATTTCACTAACTCACGTATTATATTATTACCGAGTATATTTTATATGAGTATTAATTTTAATAGAAATTCAACTGTTTAAAAACAGTTGATTCTGTAATTTATTTATTTTATTTTTTTAATAATATAATTTTATATACTGATTTTTATATAATTATTATTGATTAAAAAATGCATTTCTAATTCTAAAACTATTCTGATCAAATCTCAACTTATGTACAATTTTTTTCAAAATATTTTTTGAGGTACTAAAAAGGAGAAAGGTTTTTGTTTAGTTTTTAAATATTCATTTAAAAAAAACCTTTACTGTCCCTTCTTATGATGTTTTCTGTTACAATAATATATATCTATTAAATTGATAGCCATTAGATTTGCTCAGAATATAAAATATAGAATTTAAGAATGATATAACTTTTCCAATATTGCAATAATATTACAACATATTTTATATTACTCTATAATTGCTCATTTTATGTATAAGTATTATAAATAAATATTATATTTAGTATACCTATTAAATTGTTTTTAGGTGAGTATAGGTTTATGGATTGATCTGACAAAAACTAGTCGTTTCTATGATAAATCTGAAATTGAAGATTCTGGTTGTACTTATGTAAAAATTCCATGCGCTGGTCATGAACAACCACCGACACGAGAGCAAGCACAATTATTTGTAGATATTTGTTCAAAATTTATTGCAAAAAATCCATTGTTATCCATTGGTTAGTTGTGATATATTTAATTATTTTTCTTTTACCTATAATAATCATTATTTATTTTTAGGTGTTCATTGCACTCATGGTTTTAATCGGACAGGATTTATGATAGCTACTTATTTAATAGAAACATTAGATTTTGATGTAACTAGTGCCTTAGCTCAATTTTCAGCAGCTAGGTAAAACATAATTTATACTACTTATTTCTGAAATTACTGAATTAACTTATAGTGAACAATAGAAAAATGAATACCTGGAAATAGAAAAATATTATTCGTATAATGTATATATTATGTATTTTTATTTTTGGAAATGTAACGATCATTTTTTAATATACTAGACTTAATAATTATTATTGGACTCAATAATTTCTATTAGGTTTGTTAATTAAATATTTCTGGTAGATTCCATTACTGGATTACTTCTCTCATCTTGTGCTTCTTATATTATTTTATGCTATGTATATTATAATGTACAGTCATTGCTTTAATTTATTGTATGTAATTAATTACAAATTTTAAATTTTCTTAATAATAAAAAAAAACATAGGTACATTTAAAGTTAAATAGTTCGAAAACCAACTGATCAAATTAAGATTTTTGTTTGTTAAAAAAAATTCCTACTAAATATTTTGAAAAGGTAGTATAAAACAGTTGGTTTTCAGTTGAAAATATAAGTTTTTATTTCCACAGGACATTCCTTAAATAGTACCAAACATCTTTATAATTTAAATATAAAGTCTAAACATATATAATTATATTTTTAAATATAAAAATTTTATATTTAAGTAGTTTTTCTTATTCCCAAATAATATAATATCTAAGTAGAGTTAGATAATCTTAAATGTTCTTTTCTAGAATTTTAAATTATATTTATTTCAGACCTCCTGGAATTTACAAACAAGATTATATAGTTGAATTATTTCAACGGTATTCAGATGAAGAACCTATATTAGCTCCAGAACTTCCAGATTGGTGTTTAGGTGCATATTTCTGATATTATATAGAATATTTTGACTTTATTCATTTTATTTGTTCAAGTTGTAAATATATTATGAAAATAATTTATTGTTTCAGAATCAGAAGAAGATAATTATAATTCAAATAAGCATGAATCATCTTCACGAAATAAACGTGAATTCAGGGATCAAGACTCTAAAGATAGAAGAGAGCATGAACCGTAATATTTATTTGAATAATCTATTAAAAATTAACAATTCACCAAGCATACTCTAGTTTTCCCTTTAATTACATGCCTTCATTCAAATTCTAATTTTTAGAAATTTAAATATAGTTAAAAATCATATTTTTACATACTTTTAATACTTCTAATAGTTTAAAAAATATATTTTATAAGAATGCCTTCTTTGTTTCTAACACAAATTATAATTAGTTGCTCATGAGTTATTAAACATGCTGTAATGAGGATACTTTAAAATTCAAAATTTTAATAATTACAAGCAATATAATAAAGGCATACTTTATCTTCGCCTGTCATCATTTTGCAAATCTTCTATTGAGAATTATGTTGACTTCAAAAACATTACCTTGTAAAATATGATCTACATTAATATGAAGAATATTTTTAATCAATCTTGTTTTTATAATTTATTGTACTTATACAAGTTGTCCACCTTTGCTAATAAACATAGATTTAGACAAAATAATTGAAGTTATAATGGAAGTGAACATGCTTAGAGAATCAATCTATATAGCAGTCATACTCATTTATTTATTTATTTACAGTCCTAGTAAACGGTCAAGAAATGAGATAAATAATCGTAATCCTGTATTTATGGAAGGTGTATCTGGTGTTACTGCTATTTTTGATCAACCCAGATTAAGCAACATTCAAAGAAGAACTCAAGACTTGTGTAAATGGAAAAGGTAAAAATGCATGCAAATGATAATATTAAATACTAATAAGAGATAGAAATACTTAATATAAATAGAAAATTTTTCTATTACATTTGATTATGCATAAATATATAGTACTGGATAATCCAAGTATAGTGATTAATAAATTTAAACTAAAATTATAATTAAAATAAAATAATCCGTGTTTTAATATTAGTTTATGAGTTTTTAAGAAATTGAAAACTATATCAAATATATCTATGTTATTTACAAATCTTAGTCATTGTTTATGTATACTTAATCAATGTCTTGCACAATACTTGCATAATCATATTATGTCGAACAATTTGTTTTATAATTGAATTAATAAAATGTTACAATGTTTTATTGAAATTTTAGATTATATAAATGTAATGTTGTCAAACTGGGTTGTTGTGTTATACTCAATTTTTTATTTTGAAAATTTTTTAGATCTGGATTTCCTGGATCGCAGCCAGTGTCCATGGATATTCATAATATGAAATTATTACATACAAAACCTTACCGTGTTACGTGGAAAGCTGATGGTACTAGGTAATATTATATCTAATTTTTTTTTTTATTATTAAGACCTTATTAAATAATAAAAAAATAAAATAACTTGTATCATAATTTCTAATTGTTTGAAATATGTTATATTTTATAGGTACTTAATGTTTATCCAAGGTGAAAATGAAATATATTTTATTGATAGAGACAACAGTGTATTTGAAGTAGAAGGCTTGAAATTTTTACACCGAAAAAATCTAGATCATCATTTAAAAGACACTTTATTAGATGGCGTAAATAAATCTTAATCAGAATATTAATATTATACTTGTATAATTTAAATCTATATTCTCAAAATCTTAATGTTTTAGGAAATGATTATTGATAAAGTTGATGGCCAAAATATACCTCGCTATTTAGTATATGATGTAGTAGCATTTGAAGGTTTTGACGTTGGTAAACAACCATTTTATCCTAATAGATGTATGCTAATTGAAGTAAGTAATAATTATACAATGTTGTATAATAAAATATTAGTCAACTTCCATTTTAAAATTATTAAAGAAATATGACTTAATTCATAAGAAATAGTTATTAAATAATACTGTTTATTTTTAGGTTGATATAATTAAACCCAGACATCAGGCTATCATGTGTGGTCGTTTAGACAAAACTCAAGAACCATTTAGTATTCGTTTGAAACAATTCTATGACATTAATGCTTCTGATAAATTGCTGGGAAATTTTAGTAAAAATTTATCTCATGAACCTGATGGTCTCATATTCCAACCATCAACTGACGTACTATTATATTTATCACATTTGGTAGCAATACATGAATTGCCAATAACTTATGTTTAATTTTACACAGCCTTATGTAGCTGGTACGTGCCCTGAAGTTTTGAAATGGAAACCATTGGAACTGAATTCTGTTGATTTTAAACTTAAAATTGTTACAGAAGGCGGAACTGGGTATTAATATGTTGTGTAATCTATATAAAAATAAATTGTAAATATACTAACTGATTTTATACGTTTTAGAATATTAGAATCAAAAGTTGGATATTTGTATGTAGGTGGTAAATCTGATCCTTTTGCCAGAATAAAATATAATAAAGAACTTAAAAACATGGATGGGAAAATAATTGAATGCAAATTTGAAAATGGAAATTGGAAATTTATGCGAGAGCGAACTGACAAATCGTTTCCGAATGCTCTCAAAACTGCAATAGGTATGCAATTATTAACATATTAACTAATTAATTTCTCAAAATTATTAACCAATTTTGTTTTTCAGCTATTTGCCATAGCATTGAAACACCTGTTACAAAAGAAATTCTCTTAAAGTATATACAACAAGCTCCTCGTAGATGATGATATACTATACATAATAGCAAAAGTAATTGCTTAATGTTTCATAACAACTCAATTTTTTATTTTATTCTATTTAGAATAAAATTAATAAATTTATATTTTGATAAATATAAAACTGACATTTATGTTTAAACTCTTGTCCTTAAAATAAATAAATATCAAATGCATAATTAACTGAATTATTTTTTAAAACCATGTCCATTAAATGACATAACATGAGAGACTGCCATTGCCATAGTTTACACTTCTCTCTAAATATTGTAGGTAAGTCGCTATTTTTATTTTGTTGCAGTTTTTAAGGTAATTGGTGTAGAGGAATGCCAAAAATAAACAAAAAAAAACCTCAAATAAGTGGTATACAAATATACAATTTATTGTACTATAATATTATGATATATTTTAAATACAAAATTAAACTAAATTTAAACACAAATAACCATTACATTATAATATGATTTATTATCAACTTTGTATACATACAGTTGAAGTTATAATTTCCATTTTTAATTTTTATAATAATTATACTTATAAATTTGTAGTATGATATTTGGTCAGTAGTTTCGTCTTATAATGTAAAGAATGCTATTAAAGATTTTTTTTAATTCAACCCCTAACATGGTCAAAACTCAAAAGAGTTAAAAATAAAAAAATATTATTTGTTGATCAGAGTTTTTTGAAGCTTTGCATAATGTATAGTAATTGTATACTCTATAATAGTTTATATTTGGTAAAAAACCACTTAGATGACTGTTAAAAATATGTGTAGTTTTCAACACTCCAACTGACGTTAATTATTTGTCATGGGCAATGCCATGTGGGATTGTCGGGATCCCGGATCTACCTATATTGGCTATATTAGTATTGTATTTATATATTATGATTAATGTTATGGTAGAAGTACGAATAAGTAGTGGCGGCTCGTGTTATGGTGCACAGGAGCACGTGAACCACCCAAAAAAAAAAATAAAAACATATATATAAAAATTATTAGATTTCTCTTATTAGACAACATATAAATATAATTGATTATAATTATGCATATGGTCTGTTATAAAACAAATATAAATTAATAAAAAAAAAGTTTCCGCAGCTCATATGGTGAGAAACTGAGAAGTGTGTTTATAAACGATTAATAAATAATAATTCGCGGAGCACAAATGCAGGTACGACACGTTGATAAGTAATACATGGTAGTTTGGAGCACATTTAATGTGTGCACCGAACTTGTTTTTATTGTGCCGCAATGACGCGTCGTTCGTTTTTATTTAGATAAGCATTTAGTAGGTACATTATTTTGGTATTTTCCTATACAAAAATTTACAAAATTAATATTTTTACCATCATCTTTCATAGATAGCATATCTTATACATTTTTTGTGCACCACTTTATGTGAACATCACGAGCCGCCACTGCGAATAAGTACCGGTAAAATCTAAGATACACAAAATACTAAATAGTTGAATCAAAACACAAATAATTTTTCTAGCTCAAACTTTTACAAATGAAATTTGGTAATTTTAGGATAAACCACTAGCTTTGGTAAAAATTAGAAATTTTTTATTTATAATGTAATATATTTTCACTTGCTCTATACTCATAT
>VUJU01001985.1:6422-44820 GCA_009835225.1 Aphis craccivora
TGATTTTGACGAATTTTTGTCAATATTTGAACTTCAAATGCTAATAAAAAAAAATTGTGCCTATGTATTCTTATAATTTTTTAATCATTATAAGAATAACTTATGAGAAACTTTTGTATTAAATTTTCAAGTATTTTGATTGGGCCAAAAAAATTGAAAATTTCAGTTGTCTGTAAATAGCTCAAAAAAAGTCAAAATATTTTGAAATTTATTTTTAATATATTTAATATTTTGAAATAAAACGCGAATCTTAATAACTGGTAAAATGTTCAAGTATCTACGACTTATACGTTTGAATAATAACAAATATTTAAAATTATTTGAGGATAAATCGTTATCGTTAAGCTATTTCCTAAAAATTTAAAATTCAAACGCACTTAAAATTTTTCCTATAATGATGCTACCAATTTTCTCTATAGCTACTTGAAGGAAAACTTATCGAAAACTTAGTATTGTATTTTTAATCCTTAGTTATAAACACAAACATTTTATGATTTTTCAACTTCAAAATTACTTGCAAATTTTTGCGTTTTCGACAGATTCCGTAAAAATTTGAACTATAAACACTTATAAAAAAAAATTGTGACTAACGATTTTTAATTTTATTTAGCTACAATAAGAACAACTTATAAGAAACCTTGTATTAAATTTTCAATAATTTTTGGTCATACAAAATTTTTTTATTGACACTTCAAAAAAAATTTCTCAAAAAATCAAAAATTTCAGTGGTCTATAAATAACTCAAAAAAAGTCATCAACTTTTGAAAATTTAACTGTTTGTAGATAACACTGACATAAACATTTGATGAAATTTTCAAATATTTACAGTGATAAGTTTTTGAATTAAAACCATATAAAAAAATCGATTTGGTCGAAAACTGTTTTGCGTAAAAATTCCCGTTTTTCCTTAATTTTTTTTTTGGTTTTTTTCCGGGGCTTTTGAAAACTATTTTGAAATTCAAAAATGACCTCCCCAATATACCAACTAGATTCATTTTGCTATTGGAAATCACCCCCATAGTTTGCATTATTTTGACACTTTCTCGAGTACACAGACACAAAAAAAAAAAAAAAACACAACATTGTAAAATCAATACATTCATCGCTCCGCTCAGAATCTAAAATGTATAATACCATGCTCAGTTGCTAATTGGAGATATTGTTTTCTCATATATCTTTTTACAAAATACGTTGGTAAAGTGTCTGGTTTAAGTACCCTTAAATCCGTATGGTCTTTATAACAATCAGGATAAAATGGAATGAGCATATCTTACGATTTGTCAAGTCTACTTGATTCGTTACATTACATATTATGTTCATCCATACTTGTTTTTGAATCGGACATTTAGGAAATCTTACACACAATTATAAAATACAACTAATTAGATTTATTGTTTTAATACGCTAAAGTAATATTAATAACAATACTCACGCGTGAAAAGATACATGGGGCTTAAAATGCTTGTACTTTGATTTGTTACATAGCATACTGCATAGGTACAACTCATTTTAATGAATTAAAAAGTGATTCTTTTAAACCCTGATAAAGTGATAACTGATAAGTCATAAGTAGTCAATACTCTAATTCTCCGTCTGACTAGCGAGTGCCTACCTTCACTACAGAAAATGTATATATCTACTATAATATATAACAACGTTACAACTTGTGAGAAACCGATATTGAAAGGTTTAACGACAGTGTATCCTTTCAGGTAACCTTACAAAACGTCAACAGGAGTAGACTATGATTTTTTTTTTCGTTTCTTTGTTCATATTTGACTTTGTATCAGTTTTGAATGGAATGCCGGCAATGTTTATGAAAATAATCGAGATATCTCGATTATTGAATTAAAGTCGATTATATTATAATCGAATGATACAATTGTTATTTGTTTCGAATGATATTTTCGGTGGTGACCTGCGATTTTGTATTTACAGCGTGACAAGTTAGAATCGAATTGTTCGATATATACATATTATATTATATATAATAATAGGTTTATTTAATTCAGTTTTTATTTTATTAATTATATCAATGTACATCTATGTGACTATGTATATTTATAAAACACATAAAAGTAATTTATAAAAAATTAATTTATAACGCGTCAAATGTTTTCAGTACTATATAGTATATTCAGTAGGAATAATAAATAATAACTAACAGTTTACTGTAGGTAGTAATTATTTTGATCGAGTGATCTCTCGATAATGGCAATATTTCATTTGAAGATTTCGAATGATTATTTCGAATGATATCTCGATTATGAAAATGTTTTAATTACTAATTATTCGATTATGCCCATTACTAGATAACACAGGTTGCCTCACCGTCGAATTTATGAAATTTAGGTAAGCAGTGGGAGTAATACGTCACTGCCGTACACCGTTCACGCCACGCAAAGCGTACAGTGCATAACGTACCTACGTAATATGCTGCAGTTAGCATTAGACATTAGTCAAATAAAAAATTATTCGATTGATTATTTGAAATGTTGAATAAAAAATTATTCTTTATTAATTTATTTTGCATTTGACTAATCTCAAAAAAATTCGAAAATGAGATAAAAAACTTTAAAAATGTATTTAAATTATAGGTAATAGTATTTATTATAGCTTCAATATTCGAAAAAAAATGTAATATTTTATTTTTTATTTTTATAGTATTTGTTATTATTATGTAAATAATTGTTGTTATTGTTGTTACCATTATTTGCTCTGTTATGAATATTTTATTTTTGTCATAATTTTATTACACTTAAATTGGATATTATTCACAATTTATTTATTCACAAATTAAATTATTCAGAATAATTTTAATTTTTTATTTACAACTGAAACTATTTAAAATAAAATATTAGTATTAATCTTTATTCACAAAATTAGTTGTTTAATCTTTTATTTTTTATTCATCATTTTAATTTTCCCTGCCCAACTGATATATATACTGCCATTCACCTATACAGCATACTCGTAACTCGTGTGTTAACTCTTTCATGCACTAGGTTTTGAGTAGGTATGCTGTACAGTATACATCCTTGTTGCACAAATTCACATACTCAGCTTAACCTACATTTTTATAATTTTTTTTTTTTCATTACTGTTTTGTATTTAGATATGTATTCAAACAAAGATTTTTTTTTTAAAAAAAAAAAAAAAAACTTAAAAATTTAGTTATCAAATATGAGACAGTGTAAGTCTCGCCATCCAATAAACGGGTCATATATTTTAGATATTTACGATATTTACGTACATATAGTATTGGCCTGGCCAGGGCCACGGGTCCATGAACGCGACCGATGCCTTGAACTTTTTTTTTAAGTTCATAATCATGGCGAGCGGAGAAAGATAATATAATATACACTAATTATTACTCAGCTATGATTTATAGGCGTTCGCACGTAGTGTGTCTACTTCAAATTTTTGAAGAAAAATTGTTTAATTATTTAAAACTGATTATTGAGAGTAGGTTAGTAACTAGTAAGTATAATGTTATACTCGCTGATCCTGCAGCACGGCGTAGTTGCAGCCCGTGACCAATTAAAATACCTAATGTCATTAGATTAACTCTGTCTTGAAATTATATAGAATTATAATTATTACTACAGGGGGAGTATGTATGCTAAGTTTCGAAAAAAGTTCCAACCGAGAAAATTATTTTTCTTTTTTAGCCCTTTTAACAGTTTTACTATACCTATACTCATCATGAAAAATAATATTACGCATTTGCCACTTAGTATACTTGCATAATATTAAATAGGTACTTACTTAAAACAACAGAATCATTTATGACACGTACCGCGGTGATTATTTTAAAATTTTTAACAAATTATTATGTTATCGATAAACTGTTTTAAATTTTAATTTTACCAAACAGGTATAAATGGTATAATAAACAACATAATATAATAAATGTTTATTTATTGTTATAAATATAATTTTTATTGTGTTAATAATCATAATAATAAGTAAATTTTTATTTGTCATCGACCGACCAACACACACATTGCAGTATTGCACATTACACTCACGCACTATCCTTTATGTTCTTTTATTTATTTTGTTTAATTAATGTTAGTCATTGCGAGTTATTACCTAATTATTATATAACATGTCGAGAACGTGACCTAGCGTTTAGTCCGTATATTATTATTATTATAACGACCAGTTTCTTTCCGTAGTGTTGACGAGGAACACACCGTCCCGTAAACGTGCCATACGGGTAGCCGTCGCTACATTTTTATTATATATGAATTGTATTTTTCGGGTGCGCAAATCGCCACATTATTTTATACGTCGCGAATCGGTATTCGTTAAGTGTTGGTTTTTTGTATCGTGGGCGTAAATCGCCAACAATTTTATATTTTTTTGTGCGAACACCACTGGGTTACATTATGTTATGTTTTATATTTTACCTAGGTACTAAATTTTGTGACCGCTAATCGTCACTTTTATTGTTATTATTCAATTATAATTGAAGGCGCTAAGCCCAGTTTTTTATACTCGTGTTAGGTGTGGGTAGAAATCATCACGAGTTTGTGTCATCATTTTAATTATTATAGCAGTCATAGCCCATAGGTAGCAGTTGTAAGCCAGCCGTGCACCGACTGCCTATATTGTGTGAGTTATCTCTAATTTATATGATAATATGTATTATACTTTTTTGTTAGTGAGCTCTCTCATATAAAACATTATTTGCACTGGTAATTATTGTCCACATTATTATTTTATTTATTATTATTGGTTGTGCCGAATGTCGGAATATATTATGTGTACAAACACAGCCACATAGGTATACACTATACATATATCGGTCAGTGTGTGACTGTCGACTGTGGCGCACGATGTATTTTGGTGACCGGGCGCGCATATTATTATTATAATACGCTCCCTGCCCAGTGCCCGTACATTATTTTAGTCACCTCGACGTGATTTGCATACTACAGTCCCTAAAATTGTGTGTAGTACGACACACTTCGTGTAGTACGAAAAGTACAGTGTGTAGTACGAAATTTAAAAGTGTGTTATTCTAATTAAATATTTCCAATAATGTTATGCATAATTTTATATCTTCACATTTTTAAAAAATATTTTAATAGTTTTTTTCCGAACCACATTTCAATTATTATCTACATTCTACACAGATACACCGTAAACAATATTTTGTGTTGTTACTGCTTATACTCTTATTATAGTTATTATTATTTATTGTTATTGGGAATAAGTTATATTTATTATTATCAGCTTAGTTGTAGTAAATGTGCGGTATATACACGGAATATATTCTGTGGTATATGTAAAAACGAAAATAGTTTTAGGTACTAGCTCTTTCTCGTTTCTTACAGAGTTTAGTTGTTAGTAATAGTTTTATTTCTACGTATTTCCACAATGGATACATTTTTAGTAAAATTGAATGCTATAAGTACTACCTTATTTTATTCAAATATAGTTATTTTGTTATTTGTTTTTGAAGTTCCTTTATAATTTTATTTTGATAAAATATTACAGCACTACTTTAAAGCCATTGCTTTATATTACTAAATGGATAAAATATAATATTTAATAATAATATGTTAATGATATATTAGAGTAAATGAATATATAAATAAATAAATAATAATTTAATTTAGGTAGTCATTAAATAATATATTTATACATATTGTTATTTAGTTTATATTATGTGTTATTGTTTAAACAATACCATAAGCATTGGTACTAGTTTATAGAGCATTAATTTAGATTTTACCTATTTGGAACTATCTGTGACATGTATGTAGTACGAAAATTTGAATATTTTAGGGACTGGCATACTATATTATACAGTCGATTTTGCCAGCTTAAAGCGGTTGTCCTGATAATCCGAAATTTAAAAACATATAAATCTATTGAAAAACTGATTTTTATATATTTTTTTTATTACACCAATACCCTAATTAGTAATTACCTATTTATAAAAATACACACTTATAAAGTTGGTAATTAAATTATATACACATAAAATATAACATTTAACACTCGCATCACATTTGAACATACGATAACATAGACTATATCTAACATAAATTTAATCCAATAAACGATTACGCTAATCATTCGCGATTTTCGGACTATTAATTTATTTATATACTCGATGAGAATGTCCCAATTATCCGGATTCGGGTCCCGAATTTAATATAAACTTAATTCGCTAACCCTACAAGTAGATTATATTTGTTTTAGGTTGAAGAATTGTCCCAATTAAGCACGGTTGTCCTTATTAACCGGTGTCTCTATCAAGCGTAGCCACGTAGGTAATCGACTGTACAGTGTACTTATTGTTGCGAATTGTAAATATTTATTTCTGTTATTTATTATTTATTAAATAATAAAGAGGGTTCTATTTTAATTATGGAAACATTATTATTGTGATAATTAATCAAATAATTATCATATTTTGGAATTTATCTTTAATTTTTCTGTGTTCAGGTAAACAACTGTAATCTGTATATATTAACCAGTGCTCGGAATGGAAAACTTTTTGAATCGGAACGTTATAATATTACATTGTTATTAAATACACGTATATGACGTAAAAATGTATCTTTAGTATACAATATACATATAGTACTATATTATAATTACAGTTTCAATTACCAAACCATGATATAAATAACAATAATGATAATGATAGAAATATTATTATTTTAAATAAGTACCTACCGACAATAAAAATAAAGAAAATAAAAAAAAATTATGTTCTAAAATTCTTCGGACAATATTTGATCGCGCATCATAATTTTCAAAACGTTATCTCATCGCCTTTCGCCAGTCAAACTTATGAACTGTCAAAGTGAACACTATATTTGTCGACGGGTCGAGGAGTCAGGACAATGTTTATAATGTCGTTTAGCCGACAACCGTTGCTTTTAATATAATTGAGTAAATTATTATAATTTTTAGCGATTTGGATTTTTCGTACTACCTACTATTCCGTGTGTTGATTTATTTCGATGTTATTGTAACAGGCCACGTACCTACGAGCAACCGTGAATGGATGGAGTGAGGTAGAGCTGAAATAAATAAATGATCGAAATATTTCAAAAGACAAAGCGGCTTTTTCACACAAATGTAAAGAAAAATCTACCATCGTTAGACTGACCGCCGTCTATGGCTAATAGAAGACGCTCGTGTTCATGAATTCCTGATAGGTTCTCACACACACTTTTATTCAACAATGGTGACTCCGCACAAATGATTCCATATTATCCCCCGAAAATGAAACGACACACACAGGATCATGTCGGACACTAGTTGAAGCGCGCTATTCAAACTACGATAAATAGGTACACATTTGTCGTTTCATATATGCATACTATCAATATTTTTAATACGGTATGGCGATATACACAAATTACTAAACAGTAAACAATATTATGATATAAATAATATAGGTAGGTAGTTGTTATTTGTTTTCCCAGATATTTCAATAATGAGTATTGTAAACCTCCAAAAAAGTTAGGATTTGAAACATTTTTTAAACTACTTATTAAAACACTCTAAATAGTTTCAATGTTTTTGAGATTGGATTTGTTTGTATAAAATTAAAAACATAGTTTATTATTTTACTAATATAATTTACCAAATATTTATTACAATACTTATGTATTGTGGATATATATATATTAAAATATACTATTTTTTGAACCAAGCACACAATAAATTCTAAATTTTGTTAAATATACATTTTGTTATCGATGGAAGATGGTGAGTTTTTTATTTAGCTACCAGAAATAAATAAAATTTGCTCAAAAGTAAATTAAATACTAAAATTTTTAAATAATTAAATGAGTTGGTAGGTTGAGGGAATTCAAGTTGGAATTTTATTATAATATATTAAACACTAAAGTATAAATTAATATATACATACATAAGGACATAAGGTAGTATAATACCTATATTAGTTAGTTAACAATATACATAGAGCATATACTTGAATAAGCTCAAAACAAGAATATACTTTAATACTTATAATATATACCTATCTAAAGTTTTTGTACACCAATAAATGCAAATGTTATTTAACATTAATTAACACATAAGTATAATGTTTTTTATTTATATATTATGCAAAATATGACATTGTGTAAGGCCGTAAAGAAGTAAAGTTTTAAACTTTTAAATAACTTTGCGAGTTAAATTCATTGCATTGCATAGCAGACAAACAGATTTAAATGCACTAAATAGCTTACATTTTTCTGAGATTGAATATAATGTATAATAGGTAATTAATAAGTTAAAAATATTTAACTATTACTTTATTATTAAAAATACAATATATATTTAATAGTTTCCAAAATATTAACTACAATATTTATGTATTGCTATTATTTATAAATATTTAATTTTTTGAAAGAGCGAACAAAAAATTACATAAGCTATTAAATATAAATTCTTTTTATCAATGATTATGATGGGTTTTGTCTTGGTAATATACAATATGTGTACGATCAAAAGTCTATTAAATAGCTACCATGACTCATGAGTATTGAGTATGTTAAATTTAATATTTAAATATTTAAAAATTATAAAAGAGATGGTAGCTTCAGGACTCAGGTAATATTAAGTTGGTGTTCGAGTGTAATTATTATATAAAAATATTTGTCATATTAAGTTGTTACAACTTTGTAATATTTATCGCCAGAATCTTATAATGTAGGTAAGATACATGTAAAGCTAAGCATACGTAATATAAAGATATTATTTACATAGTTTCAAATAGTAATTTTTTCGTATTAGCATTTACCACAAGTTCACAAAACATATTTTAAATGTGCATACAATCGATACAAATAATCCCCCATAATAATAGGCACTTTTCAATTTTTGATACCTGTACAATGTAACACAGTTTATAAATTTTAGTTTTAAATATTTTGTATTGTATTATTATTTTAAACTTGTTTTCGTTTATTTTATGTAAAACAAGAAAAGACTCCATTCATTATGTGAACTATATTTTATGATATTTTATGATTTAAAATAAATAAAAATATAAAATAAATATACCAATTGCTATTAAAAAATTATTATTTTGTATAGTTAAGTTATAACTTATTTTTATTTTAAACTTATTTATTATGAAAAATTACTGTGAAATTTCAATTGAATAAAACAAATACCTATATTTTAGATTTCAAAATAAATAAAATTATATTATTTTTATAAGCGTAAATAAGTAATTTTATTATTCAAGCATTTTCGATAACACAACGTCAAGTAAACAATTAAAACTTTGCTAAAAATCTAAAATAAAACAAATCTATTATTTTTAAATAAAGTGTTTTTATTAAATCTTTATATCTTTACTTGGCTATAAAATTATTTATTAGGTACATTATCCACACTTAGGTATATAATATCATTGATTATAAATAATAATAATAACAATAATAATCAATGATAAAATTTATATAATATTATTATTTACCTTACCTACTTATCATAATAAAATACATTATGAAAATATAACATATTTTAAGCTATTCATACCACTATAACTTTTTCACACCAATCTTCGATATTGACTTCTAATTTCTAAGTTATTAATAGTTAGTATTTTAGTAATATTTTATAATATAAAATATGTTACAGTAATAGACGTTAAATTTTTAGTACCTAACGTTATTAACCAAACATTGTCATTAACAGTTACCTAATAACGAATATTTCGCTACATTTATAATGTTAATTACTAAGGATTTGTCTTAATAGTTAATTCTAAACAATATTAGTTAATTGTGTTAATTTTACTTAAAGCTTAGTATTATAATCTGTTAATAAAAAGTAGATACGTAAACAGAGGTTTCACTACTCTGCACTCTACAGACTATAGCAGTAGTTCAGGGCTCTCAACCCAGAAAAAGTCAAATCATAACAGTGTAAACATTTATGATTTAAATTTTGTTTTAAATAAACTTAAAATATTAAATTTTGATTGAATTTTAGTGTGTGATGAATTTATCAAAGAACTTTAGTCTTTAATGTTAATTATGCAATAATAATTATAATAGTTCATAACAACTTTGTCGTATACGCCGATTGCTCGAACGTATACCAAAATAAAGTAAAACCAAAATTACGTAAAAACACTTTATTCGAACGTGACGTCCGGTGACCACCGACTATTTTGCTGTCTTAGCCATATCTCTTATATATTAAATTACTATCAATTGTTTTACATTTTTCTCTCATCATGTTAAATCTACAGTTCATAGACACTATGACACTATGACTATTATGTAATAATTGTTATTTTAACCCGATTAATTATTAAACAAATTTATTTACATTTCTTATTATTATATATATCTTGCTTACTATGCTAACTGCAATATAAAGTTTACTGACACTGAATTGCACAATTGTTATTTTAACCTATTTGTGTGAATTTTTAAATATTGCTTAATTTAATTTATTTATTGAATTTCGCCGTTTTACTTATTACCTATCTATAGTTATTTTCTTAACTTAATTCTTACGTACTAACCTCTCTTATTTTGATAAAAATTCATTAAGGCCTAGTACAACGACTTTTTAGTGTTAATAGGTATTACAATAAAAGTCATTATAATTTTCGTAACATTAAGAAAGTTTAAATTTCAAAAGGTTAAAAACTGCTGGACTATAGTCTATTATAGGTAGTATATATATCTTTCTAATACCTATTCTTAATACCATCTGTTACACCCACAGATATATACTAATATACTAATATGAAACATCCTATCAATAAAGATTTGGACAGCTTATCGACCTTATATAAGGTCAATGGACTATATGGTCTATATGGTACAAATGCGTGTTTATTTATATTTATACTTATATACATACGGGAAATTTTCATGGTCATAAACGATTTCGTAATACTTAACTAAAGACGTTACCTATCTCTTTGTTCGCATCGTTCGCTCCTAAAAACATACATAAATTGTACGCTATACCGAGAATACTGTTACTGAAATTATTAGTTACTGAATAATGAATATCGTAGGTTGGAAGTACTTACAAACGTTTATGATGCTAAAGATCTATCGCACGAAAACGTTTGTTTAATTATTATGATGTCAATTTTGTATCGGTCTACCCATCTGAATACCTGATATTATAATGTACCTAGATTTATTTATCCAAAAAATGTTGAATACCAGCCCACCAAACTACTCAAGATTAGTTTTAATGTTACTTTGTAGTTTTTAATAAATATGCCGCGGAAGTATTGCGAAAGCTGTTCAGCTGTCGTCGGCTACTCGGCTATAATCTGAAAAAATTTTTTTTAATAAATATACATTGTATACTTGTATTTAACATATTATTTCACTTATTTGATTATGTTCTACTGTTTTTTCTTTTACAATGTTTTTACTGTTGACGTGTGCGAAAAAATTATTCTTGTGTTATCTCAATTAGGTAATATAATAAACCGACGTTTACTCGGCGGGAAATAATTTTGGCTACGTTAGGTATATATAAATTATATAGCAATAAATCGGTTCATTTCTAAATCATTTCAAAACACTAATAAAAGGTTTATCAGTGGTATTGAAGAGAAAAAATCTATTTTTATATCCGGAAATCGGAATGACTAGACGCGGTTGTTCACTAATATGATAACATTCATCACAATCACGGTATTATAAGTAATGTAAACATTTAGATTAGCTATAGAGTATAGAGTAAAATTAGTTATTCTAACAGTTGGATGGGTGACCTGTTACCGTCGGGGCGTCGCGTTATGTTGTATCTCGATAGGTACTGAGTATTAATAAATCGTTTTCCAATAAACTATCTTAAACATTATTTTAACTGTGTTATATACGAACTAGGAAGTAGGTAACGAAAGAAATCGAATGATTTCAATAGTGGTATGAACGTAAACGTAAACCTCTTCTGATAGTCTTTATAAGAATGGAATATTGTGAGTAGTGAATTCGGAACACGGTCGTTTTGTATTAGTATCGTTAATTTCAATAGATCAACGAACTCTTTATGTAAATATGCCTAACATTTGTATTTTGTGTCCGAAACCAACGCTCAAAAATCCGAGTTCTGCGGTATCTTTTCACTTGTGAGTTATGTTAATAAAATTATCTTAGCGTACGAAGACAATAACACGTTGGACTAATCAGTTGTTTTTCGTAATTTTGTGTTAGATTTCCGAGGTGTCCGAAAAAACGGCAGTTATGGATCAAACGGTGTAAATTAACAAATAAAGAAGTTTTACCGCACCATAAGATTTGCTCATTACATTTTGAACCAACATGTTTCAAATCCAATCTAAAAAGGCGGATACTGTACCCAGATGCTGTACCAACAGTTTTTGGAAAAGGCCATATCAAAAAAACAGATGTTCCATTTAAAACATTGAAAGGTAGGTGTTATACATTATTTTTCCAAAAACTTTTACTTATATATGAATAGCTCGATGAATAGTGAATCTTAATTATTTAAATTGAAGTATATGGTATGACATTCCACCTTGTTCAAATAGGTTTGTGGGCGGTTGTTACGTAAAAGATGTGTTGTATTAGGTGATGATTGATAGTTAAATACATGTATGTGTATATTGGTATAAAAATTACGTTTAGATGTAATTAGCATAAGCACAATTAGGTGACTGATAGGGGGGATTAGCCACCCAGATATTATTATTTTAGTTACCTATTACTTATTAATTATTATCAATACTAGGTCTGTGTGACTTATAAAATTCTAGCCCCTAAAAATTGACTTATGGTAATTAGTACTTGATATGACATGGTTTACTTATGCTCATAGGTATTTGTCACCTAGAGTAATATTTTCTTAATTTTTTTTTTTTTTGTGTTGTAAATTGTACACATTAATGTATTTTTCAATAATTTAGGACTAAGATCTAGGCCAAGTAGCTAATTAAATCAATGTATGTTTTAAAATGTTAACAATTGCATCATTGAAAAAAGTTAAATGAATTGTGAAACCGTTAATGTTTATATGCATGTTTTATATCCTTAAAAGTTAAAATAGATAATCAAATTAACATTTCAAAAAAATTCAGGAATATTTTGAACTACATTTATGTTATTAAATTAAAATATTAATATATAACTGTAATATAAATCTTGTAATACATTTTAAAATTTTAATACTAACAAATGCAAATGTGTTAATTAAAACTTCTAGAAAAAAGTGAATGCATTTTAAAAATGTTATAACATTTACAAAATGTTTACAACTAATATACCTAATATAATTTAAAAAATAAATTTTGCTTACTGTATAAGATATTGTTTAATTTATAAGATATTTTTAAACATTACATCAATTACCCAGTTTTATTATATTTTATTGTTTATGTCTAGGTAGTTAATACAATAATTTTTTTTGTACAATTCAAATTATTTAAATATTATTCAATAACATATATTTTTATGATTTACACCTCGGATTTACATATATTTATAAGTACCTCAAAATAAAAAATAATTGAAATAATAATAATAATAATTTTAGATTAACTGAATATTTATAAATATTAACCCATAAACATGATACAATTTACTAAAATGATATTGTATTTATGTGAAGGAATTTATTTGTTACACCTTTTACCTGTGGTCTGTATTAATAGTATTTTAGGTTTGAAATTAAGAATTGTAACTACCTACAAAAAAGTATTTTTAAGAGGAATGGTGACGTTCATTTCCTGTCTTTATCTAACACACGTGCAACATAAGAATTCAAACGTCAAAAACACGTCTGAATTCTTATGTTGCTCACATGTTAGATAATCATTGTCACCGGTCCCCTTAAGGTAATTAATACTGTAATGAAATATGATAGTTACATTTCATTTAATTCAGTGAAAATAGGAATTTTTATTATTTTGTTCAGTTTTTATAATTTGCTTATATTCCGTGTATTATTCAGTACAAAAATTACTGTTAACATTATACTTTTAAATAATTACTTATATATGTATTAATAATTATGTATATGATTTTGAATTTCCAAATAAATATAACAACTAGATCTGGTTTTAGATACTGTTACATAATTTAGGTTAAATAATCTAATATCATATTGTGCAGAAAAAACTTTTACTTTTGTCTAATGTGTTGATTACCGATCAGTCTACTACATTTACTACATTATTAATGGTCACTAAGTATTTGTAGGAAATGCTAAAATTTGAAACATATACCTGCTCATTGATCCAAAGTACATATATTAACATAATTTTGCTCTAGAAAATAGTAGTTAAATTTTAACTAACAATTTTTGCTCAATACTTCTATGAAATAAATGTCAGTTACAGAAAATCAGAAAATAAAAATAACTTTTTGTTTTAGAAAAATCAAAAAATCATAATAAGTCTAATAATTGTATTCTATGTGTGAAATCAGTGCTAAAATATTATCCCAGTTTCAAGATATCTTTACACTTGTAAGTTTTATTAATAATATTACTGAAGCATATAGGAATAAGAATATATTAGTTTAATCAGTTGTATTTTATTATTTTTTGTTAGATTTCCAGCATGTCCAATAAGACGGCAGGTATGGATTAATCATTGTAAATTAACGAACCAAAAAGTTCTACCAAACCACAAAATATGCTCATTACACTTTGAGCCAACATGTTTCAAATCCACTGAAAAGAGGCGGATACTTTACCCAAACGCCATACCAACAATTTTCGAAAAAGGCCTTGTCACAAAAAAGAAATTGCCTAAAAGAATTGTGAAAGGTATCATCTTTAGATGAAATTGGTATTTTAATTATATATTCTTTTAAATGTATATACATTTATCTGGTTTATTTTGAGTAATCTAATACATAATTTATTATGGTGTAATTTTTTAAAATAAATTTGAGTCAAATAGTCATCTTAACCTAGAAACGTTGAACTCAATTATAGTGACCACCATCTATCATTTTTGAATAGGTGTTTGAGTCATTAATAAGTATAAAATGATTATTGGGTGAGAACTGATTGATGAATACAGGGACACATTTGTATAATTATTACATTTCGATGTAATTATAACTTGAAAGTAGATACTTAATTTACTTAGTTATTTTTTGACACTTTTATAATTGTAATTGAAGCTCAGTGAATGCTAAGTGATACACAATTTAATATGTAGAAATATAAATTTATTGTAGAATATAATAATTAAATTTCAAATAAAAATTATCTCTCTTGCAGAATTTATGTCATATCAGCTTGCTGCTGCACAATATAAATTATTTTTCTGTTTTAGGAAAATTGAAAGATTGTGATAAGATAGATTTAGCACGTCAGAATCAGCAATCCCCCAATATGTTAGTAACAAAAGCTACTAAAACAGGGAATTTTGGTTCTAAACGTGAGTCTCATGATTTATCACGAATAAAAGTTGATAAAGAAGTATTTGGACCCATGAAAAGTATTGCAACTAGTCGAAAAAGAAAATTTGATGAACTCAATGGAACTGTTACAAAACTAAGAAGTAATAAGTTATTTTTTATGTCGCTGTTGAACCTTGTTCGGATTCAAATTTCATTAGGTAACAAAATAAAATGATTTACAACTCATAGATGAATCATTTTAAATAATCTAACAAATACTAAAAAAAAAAAAAAAAGGCTATTTTAACACTGCTATGAGTGATCAATATCATATAATACAAGACGTATTATGCTTCAATTTAATTATTGGAGAAAAAATTTATTTATTTGTGAAAGTTAACTTAATTTTTTTTTCTTTTTGATATCCAAATGTTTTTTTCTAATTTTTTTTTCTTATTGTTTTATGCAGAACACATATTGTTAAATGCTTTTTGGTTGCAAAAAAATTAGGGATGTTTAATTAATATCTGTATACTATAAAGTTTAAGTTTCAATGTTTTTTTTTTTATAATTTTTTAAGGAAAAGTATGAAATTTTAGTTATCAAATATAAAAACCAACAATAAATTGTTTTTACTGTTTATTATGTATATTATTATTAAATGCATTTATTTATTTATATATTAATTTTTTTTAAAGTTCTCTAACAATTAAACAAAAGTTTTCGCTCCAAAATACTTCCAATTTACGATATTCAAGAACTATATTCTCGGTAATTATATAGGATACATAAATATACATATTATATATGTTTTTACGAGCAAACGGTGCAAATAACGAGACTTCTTTAATTATTACTAGGTAACTCATTTATGGCCCTGACAATTGCAGGTATGTGTATAAGTATAATATAAGTAAACACATATTTGTACCATAGTCTACAGACCTTATATAAGGTCTATAATTTGTCCAAATCCTTATTAGTGTAATGCTACAGCTGGTTTTTTATTCCATGTAAACTTTAGCGTTCTTTAAACATTCTGGTACATTTTAAATACCTCTGTTATAGGTAGTTAAAAAGTGAAAGTGTTCAGCACCTTGCCTTAAACTGATAGGACATAGGACAACTATGAACAATGAAACAAAAAAAAACCGCAGTCTAACTCTTGTTAACCAGAATCTCTATAATTTGAATACGAACTCGTGAGACGTGAAGTCAATACATGGTCGTTAAATTTTTCAATATAGATTCCTCAGAGGTTGTAACATTATTATATTATATAGTATATATTATACTATATAATATATATGAACAAAATTGCAATAAGTGTGAACCTCTAAGACTGTTTTTATATTTTTTAGACTTGATTTCTGTAAATTGTTTGATATATACCTTAGTCCTGTATTAAATGATGTGAGCTATAATTGTGCTTACTTGATCAACTCAATGTAGAATTTAATGGCATTGTTGACAATACAACAAACAAACTATACTACAATCACATGTGAGTACCGGTTTAAAATGGTTCAACAATGTTATATTTTGGAATAATTGTGATGTGTTTTTTGCATATTATGTCAGTTTTAACTTAAAAAATTTTTTTGCGGATAAGATACAATGATGGTTGAAAAGAATTAAACAAAATGGTAATTTTTACAGTATTGATAATTTGTTAATGACTCCACAATATTTTGTAAATATATTTTTAACAATTTTCATTGGAGTTAGAAAAGTCCTTTTATTTTAAATATGATTGTTAAAATTGTAAGTTTGGATAATATTATAAATAATTTTATAGCCAAGTAAAGATTTAAAGATTTAATAAGAACATTTCACTTAAAAATAATAGATTTGTTTTATTTTAGATGTTTACCAAAGGGTTTATCATAATATATACTTGTTGTGTTATGGACTTGTGTTATTGAAAATGCTAGAAAAATATAATTACTTATGTTGTATTAGGCTTCAATGAATTTTAATCAAAATAAGAGATGTTGGTACATAAGAATTAAGTTAAGAAAATAATCATAGATAATAAGTAAAACTGTGAAACTCAATAAATAAATTTAAAAATATTTAAAACACATACAAATAGGTTAAAATAACAATTATGTAAGTTAGTGTCAATGTATTGTAGTATTTCAATAAGTATAGTTAGCAAAATGTAATATAAATATGTAAAAACTAGAACAATCAATAGTAATTCGATTGTAAGATTAATATTTTATAATGGATATGGCTAAGGCAGCAAAAGGGTCAGTGATGGTGTCATGGTGATCGTATTATCAGAGGCGTATTTAGGCATAGGCCCTATAGGTCCGGGCCTAGAGCGGCAACACTGGAGGGCGGCAAATTTTAACGATTTTTTTTTTTTTTACAAAATTACAAAAAGTAATTTTAATTTGATGAAATAATAATATAACTAATTTATTGTTAGCTCAAAATTAAACAGCTACGATCTATACATGTATATACTTACTAGTTACTATATTATACACACTATAATATAAATTCTAATTAATATTAATTGTTCATTTAAATATGTTTTATAAATAATTTTAGAAAGGATGGGGGGGGGAGGCGGCGAATTGGAAAGTGCCTATAGGCAGAAAAATTTTAAATACGCCACTGCGTATGATTCTAATGCGTGCGAATAAAATATGTTTACGTCATTTTTGATTATTCTTTATTTTGGTACACGTTCGAGCAATCGGAGTATAATACGAATATGCGGCGCCCAACTCTCAAGAGACTACAGTGTGTGTGTGTATGTGTGTGTGTGTGTGTGTGTGTGTAGGTATGTGTGCGGTTTACACATGAATTATTGCTGGATTTCTCCAGTTGTGTGTATGCGATATACACGAAACGGATTTTTCAACCCAGCATTTATGTATGTGTTGATCAATGATCATACGCGATTTCGTCTAGATTCTAGTATTCTACAGTGTGTGTTTTCAAACTGCGCAACAAGGTTAGTATTTGTTTATGTATATATATTTTTTTCTTATTATTAGTATAGTTGTTGATTTATTTATTATTATTATTATTTAAACAATTGTAATGTGATATGAACAAAGGCACTAATAGGACACTTGCTATATTGAAATTAACAGACATTTACCTAAAGGGAAAACCATAACTTATAGGAATGTGCATATTAAATAAAATTAAAATCAATAGGTACAGTATATAAAATAAGAACTAGTTACTAGATTATCATACAATTTTATTATTAAAATTGTTTAATTTTTTAGTTTAAAAACTTAAAAATTATTTATAATAAACAATTATTCTTATATTGAAAATATAATGTTTTATTTTATAGTCATAAATATTTAAAGATTAGACATTTAAAATGCTTTAAAAGATAATTAGCAGCTTCTTTTTTTGTGAATCTTTTTCATTGGAATTTTTTTTCAATATTATTATTAACATTAATAAATCTCTTTTTTTTTTGATTTCAATGAAAAATAAGGATTAAATAATCTATTATTAAGTCGAAATTAATGTATAATTTATTTGGTAATTCTTATTTAAGATAAGTTAAATAATAATTTTTAAAAGCAAATTAAATGTTATCAATTTAAACTATTATTCTTAAATTTTAGATTCAGAATGAAGGGATGAATGTATTTTTTTTACAATGATGTGTTTTTTTTTGTGTCTGTGTACAGCATAACTAGTCGAAATAATGCTTCAATTTCAAACTTTGGGGGTGGTTTCCGATGGCAAAGTGAATATCCTTGGTGCATAGAGGTCAAAAACAAACATTTTCCAACAGTTTTAAAAAAAAATCAATTTTTTTTTTATGGTTGTAATTCAAAAACTAATCACTTTAAATACTTGACATTTTCACCAAATGTTTATGTTAGTGTTATCTATATACAGTTCAATTTTCAAAAAATTTTGACTTTTTTGAGTTATTTATAGACCACTGAAATTTTCAATTTGTATGAGAATTTTTTTTGAAGTGTCGATAAAAAAATGTTGGATGACCAAAAAATTTTAAAAATTTAATATAAAATTCTTTATGAGTTGTTCTTATTGTAGCTAAAAAAGTTAAAAATCGTTAGTCACAATTTTTTTTTATAAGCGTTTATAGTTCAAATAATAAAATCTGTCGAAAATGCGAAAATTTGCAAGTAATTTTGAAGTTAAAAAATCATAAAACATTTTGTGTTGATAACTATTTATTTTATTATAATTTAAAATTTTTATGAAATAGCGTAATGATAACGATTTATCCTTAAACGATTTTTAATATTTGTTATTATTCAAAAAGTATAAGTCGTAGATACTTGAAAATTTTACCAATTATTTAGATTGACATTTTCTTTACGTGATTTAATTTTCAAAATATTTTGAATTTTTTTTAGCTATTTATAAACAACTGAAATTTTCAATTTTTCTAAAAAAATATTTTTGAAGTGTCGATAAAATTTTTTTGGCCCTATCAAAATACTTGAAAATTAAATTCAAAGTTCCTCATAAGTTCTTCCTGTAGTGATTAAAAAATTATAAGAATACATAGGCACAATTTTTTTTTTATTAGCATTTGAAGTTAAATATTGACAAAAATTCGTCAAAATCATGAATATTTGTGAATTATTTTGTAGGTATAATTCATAAAAAATTTTATATAAGTATCTAAGAGTTGAAAATTTAATACAAGATTTTTCATAAGCTTAGCTTACAATAATTATAAAAAAACTTAAATTTTGGTGTATTCAGGCCATTAAAACATAAACCACCTTTTTCACCAACCACTGGAAATTATGTCCTAGGATGACAAATCATCTTCGTTCTGAATCGTTTTTCGTATACAATGATACGTATCATTGGATTCAAATTTAACACTCCTATAATATAGTGATATAGTGATCCACACGGCACCTAATGCGCAACAGAGGGGTACCCACTATAACCACCTTTTTTTCAATTTAATGATCTAAATTTTTATTTGTAAAAAATTGTAATAATTATGAATATTAAATTAAAATATAATATATTTGAAATTTTAAAATTAAAAAGAAATTTTTATTTCTATATTAATTATAATCATAATTGTACATTTCATTATTAAATATTAAAGTTAATGTTACTATTGAAATTAAGTTTAATAAAATTATTTTATTTAAATTTTAAACTTTTGACTAGAAATCAAATATACTTTTTATATTAATAAAATTAATTGTTTCATCAATAGAATGTTCTATATAAAAATAATCAAATAATTTCAATAAAATGTCAATATCAAGCGGCTAATTTACATCTGATAATATGATAAATAAAAGAGAAATGTAATTTAAATATCCGTAATAAGTTAATTAGGTATATTAGAACAATTTTTCCAATAATTAGGTACATGTAATCCATGAAATCCTGTTACTATGTAAATCCAAAAATTCGGTTTGAAAATGTAATTGTTGCTTGGTTATACTACTTATACTCTAATATATGAAGTATTAAAAAATAAATACTTAAAATAATTGTTTAATTTATAAAAATTATGGTTTTTTTTTAAAAATGAAAATGAGTTAAAGTAACTGTGAATCTATTGAAATTAATAAAATAATTATATTTAATAATGGAATTCTACCTAACTATTAGCAACTTATACAACATATTTTATAAATTATGCCTACAAAATAATTTGCAAATATTCATTACTTTGAGTTTTGACGAATTTTTGTCAATATTTGAACTTCAAATGCTATAATAAAAAAAAATTGTGCCTATATATTCTTAAAAATTTACGATAAGAATAATTTGTTACTTGTGAGGAACTTTGTATTAAGTTTTCAAGTATATTGACTCGGCCAAAAAAATTATACGTATCCACACTTCAAAAAAAAAAATTGAAAATTTCAGTTGTCTATAAATAGCTCAAAAATGTCAAAATATTTTGAAAATTAAATCATGTAAAGAAAATGCCAATCTTAATAACTGGTGAAATTTTTAAGTGTCTACGAGTTATAGTTTTTGAAATCGTTTGAGGATAAATCGTTATCGTTACGGTATTTCGTAAAAATTTAAAATTCTTAACTTAAAATTTTTCCTATAATGATGCTTCAAGTTTTCTCTCAGCTACTTGAAAAAAACTTATTGAAAACTTAGTGTTGTATTTTTAACCTAAGATATAAACACAAAAAATTTTTATGATATTTCAACTAGAAAATTACATGTAAATTTTCGCGATTTTGACATATTTCATACAAATTTGATTTATAAAAAAATGGTGACTAAAAATTTTTATACTCATAAGGAACCTTGTATTAAATTTTCAAGTTATTTTGAACATTCAAAATTTTTTCTTCTTCAAATAAACACTTCTTCATATAAACACTTCAAATAAAATAATAATTGTAAAACAACTTTTTTTCAGTCGAGTTAGGCGTGAACTGTAACTTGATAACAATTAACAAATAATTTAATAATAAATCAGTTATAAGCTGTTGTTTTCTTTAAAAAGTTCTATTATATTTATTTTAGTACATACCATAATAAATTATAGTTTATAAATTGTACAAGACCTAGATACTTGAAAATCAGTTATTAAGATTTGCGTTTTCTTTACGTGATTTAAATTTCAAAATATTTTGACGTTGTTTGAGCTATTTATAGACAACTGAAATTTTCAATTTTTCTGAAAAATTTTTTGGCCCGATTAAAATACATGAAAATTCAATACAAAGTTCCTCGTAAGTTATTCTTATAGTGATTACAAAATTATAAGAATACATAGGCACAATTTTTTTTATTAGCATTTGAAGTTTAAATATTGACGAAAATTCGTCAAAACCATGAATATTTGCAAATTGTTTTGTAGGTATAATTCATAAAAATGTTTGTATAAGTAACTAAGAGTTGAAAATTTAATATAAGATTTTCCATAAGTTTAGCTAATAATAATTATAATAAAACTTAAATTTTGATGTATTCAGGCCATTAAAACATAAACCACCTTTTTCACCAACCACTGAAAATTATATCATTGGACTCAAATTTAACACTCCTATAATATATAATAGTGATCCACACTGCACCTAATGCGCCACTTGCCCGCTTTTTTTAATTATTTTTTTTTAGTCAACGTTTTATAATTTGAATAAATACTTATTTTTAAGGGGGTGTCATATATACCTGACACCCCCCTTCGTACGCCACTGTTTCAAAAGTCAAGTACATATTATATGGTTTTTTTTAAGTTTTCTCTAGATTTTTTTTTTATTAAATTCTTATGTTTAGCCATTAAAATTGAAATTTAATTATTTTCTCACAAACTTTTTTTTTATTATTTTTAAAATTCAATTACCAAATTTACTAAATATTACAATAATTATATACATAAGTTCCCAAAGTTGTAAAATGTAATTATTAATTAATATTAAAATTTTAAAAATATAAATTAAATAATCTATTAATAAATATTATAGTTACAGAATATAGACATTAGACATATAATTTAATAAAGAATACTAAAGTTTCAGATATTTGTTATAGTAACTTAGAATTATAAATTTAAAACTATTTATCGTTATTTTTTTAGCAACTTGTTATTTGGACAACACTACAACAGATAGGTAACCTATATAATATATAATTATATAAGAAAATAATTCTTATAACATCACCTTGTTTTAACTTGTAAATATGATTATTATAGCATAATCATAGTATTCAGAGTTCCATCTGGTTTATACTGATTTTACTAAATTTTGAGTTATTATTTATTTTTGAGAATGGCTTTTGAGGTTACTGTGAATTGTTTAAAAAATGATATGGCTTATAGAGCTGGTATATTATAATATATTTTTAGTTGATGTATCCTATTACCCATTGGTTCTCAACCTTTTTGAGACTAAGTATTGCCCATAAATAAGGTAAGATATTAATACTTCTCCCTCTAAAAAAAAAAGTTGATTAAAAAAAACAAAGTTTTATTCTATATAAGTATTGTAGGATTGATTTTTGTCGTTTTGGATAACTTTTTTGATATTACTGTTCAATTTGTTAAGTTTTACACTGTCATTAGTGTGTCTGAATGTTTGCTCTGATTCCTTGTTCTACGTTTTTTAGCAAGTAATATGTATTAAATTTATAATATTTATTAATGTAATAATGGATTTGTTTTTGAATTTATATAGTTAAGTATAGTGAAGGTTTTTTAATATTATACCTACTCGAAATGATTTATCTTCTTTGGCATAGTATGGGAAATATTCAACAGAATTATTGTGTAGTAATTTAATTACATGATGGAAAGATTGAGAATATTTTAGTGTTCATTTTTAGTATTTGGTTGTTGTCTTTCATAGGGTATTGATTAAGATTTTGATTTGTTTACAGAAATTTTGATATTTTCTAGTGTTGTGATAAATATTGTTGGCGGTGTTGCTGGTTTAATAGATCACCATGTGTCTGTATATGTATATTGATTATTAAACAAGATAAGGACGTATAACAGATTAATTGTAGGTTCTTTACATCTAGTTAGTGTACCTTTCAATATTTGTTTTTAACATATATATACTTATATTGGTGCATGTATTGAAGATCAAATTATATTTATCAAAACATTCTAATTAGTAAAATTAATGAAAACCATTTAACCTACAATATCGATATGATCCGTTTCGAGGAGTCATCATCCTCAGTTGAAAGGTAAAGATACTATAGTGTAGTGAAACCTCTGTTTATGAATCTACTTTTCAATAGCAGATTAAAATAGGTTAGGTAAAACTTTAAGTAAAATTAACACGATTAACTTAAATTATTTAGAATTGACATAAATCCTTAGTAATTAACGTTATAAACGTAGCAAAATATTTATTATTATCTATTAACGATAATGTTTGGTTAATAACGTTTGTATAAATGTTACGTCTCTTACTGTAACAGAGTACAAAATCTTTTAGCCACAAAATGTATAAAATAAACGATAGTTTGATCCGCCTCTGGAACAGCATTATATATCTTAAAATATTTTGAATATATCATTTTGCATAGAAAATAATAGTGAAATAATAGTATCTATAATTTATATATAATACACTAATACGTAATGGCGATTAAATTCAAACCTCTCCAATTGGTCCGATTAATATTTTTTAAATAAAAAAAAAACTATTTTTAAAATATTCTAAATATACCACAATCCTATTTATATAATTTATGAAAGATGTGTGTTTTGACTTATCATATAATATTGTTATTGTTACGCCGCCGAAAACTATGGACGTTCCAAGTCGCGACAAATGTCGAAGCTCCGCGCGACGCGTTTCCCCCTCCGTAGTCTCGCGCCGCCGTCAACGGCTGGCGAGCCGGCTATCGGCCGCCGGGAACTTGAAGTTTGTCTTCCAACAGCTGAACGCGGCGCAACTTACGTGCTATCGTTCCAGTGTGTGTCTTGTGTGTCATAAAAACCTCGTGTGAACACGAGGTGTCCCTGAGCCCGAGCTGTGATTAGCGGCCACGGTCGGTACCTAGTATCTATTATCGAAGTACGTTTTTTTCGCGTTGTCAAAGTCGTCGCGATACGTACTTGTTTTGCTTCGAGTGAAATAATAAAAGTCACGTGTGAACACGCTTATTTTGTCCGTCGTGTTCGACGTGTGACGCTAAGCTCACATCGAGCCCCGTTTTGTGTATTTACGCCGTGCGCGTGTTCTATTATACCTTCCGCGTGATCGCGAGTGTTTTGCCGCGGAAGGACGTTACTAGTATTTTAATTTCGCCTTCGCGTTACTTGCGTGGAACCACGAGCCATCATCCTCGAGCGGCGAGCGGAAGATTTGTCTGCCGTCGCCGTTCAGGTGAGGGACCGATATTAGTCGCCACCAAAGTTTGCCGCAGTCGCAGAGCCACACAGTTGCTGAGCCATGCAGTCGCCGTAGTCAGGTCTATTTGTTGTTTAGTCCCACGTGTGAGTGGGCTGCATAAAATATAATTATTGTTCACCAGCTATGGTATTTTAGTGTTTTAAGTTAATATTATTATTTAGGGCGCCCGTTATTTATTATAATTATTTATTACACCAATTAAACGTGTTTCCGACTTCACATTTGAGTTGTAAGCATATATTGTGTAACCCGTCCCCGCTCCAGGTGTTAACACATCACGCAAGTCGTTGCCGACAACCGCACAATTCGTAGGATCGGTAACGGCGCAACAGGACTTATATATTATAAGTTGCAACATACATCTTTTATAAATTATGTAAATAGGATTGTGGTATATTTAGAATATTTTAAAAATAGTTTTTTTCTATTTTAAAAATATTAATCGGACTAATCGGAGAGATTTGAATTTTATCGCCATTAGTATACCTTATATTTTAATAATGAATAATAGATATAATGATATGCTATGATTTTGTTAAAAATTATATATAAACCTAAACAACAATTTTTAAAATTAATAAAAAAAATAAATAAATTAACTACTTATAACGATTAAAATATACTTATAGAAATAGAGGCTGCTTACATATCGACACACCGTATAATCTCAAAATATCCTTTCATATAGTTTCAATGTTTTATAATTGAATTAAAATTTCAAATACTCATTACAGTTAACTCGATATAATAGGTGACGAGAATACGAGATATTACATATATTCGAATATACAGTAGAGTGTTATCATCTGTTTTTTCCATAAATAGGATAAACTTAAATATTTTAGTATTTTAAATAATAACAATGTTTATAATAACTATCAAATTAATTTATTTGAAATTAATCAACATTTATAGAATATTGTGTGCAATTTTATTTCATTATAATCTGTGTTTCATTAAGAATAACTAAAATCTAAAAAAAAAAACCTCCAAGGTGACACAAATCAAGACGTATTAACAATTTTACATAATGTATCTAAACTTAAAAAATAAATTAGAGTATCTATTCATTTAGCACAACTGTGTATTTAATACCTACCTATTTATATTATTGCCCAAAATTAACCATTATACTTACAATTTACATTATCGAAATACTATTTAGTTTGACGAGCAAATTAGTTGTTTCTGATGAACTATCGTTGATTATTGAAAATAATACAAATGTTAAAGACTTAGATACGGAGCAAATAGATCAGTTATTAAGTTTGATCAATTTATGGATGGAATCATTACAAAAAGAAATTAATCTTATCGAAGACATAAAGGTAGGATTGTAGGAATCAATGATTTGTTTTTACTTTTTGAATAAAGTCAAAACAAAACATCAGTAATGGTACATATTTTATTATAATTACGAAGCATGAAACTGTATTGCTAATTTATGTCCAAATTATTTTAAATTCGAATATTAGATAAATGTTGGAGTTCGTATTTTATTATAGGGTGGAAAAATTCAATACGTGTCGGCAATCAATGAATACAATTTTTGGGAAAAACGTTATAATAATTTCAAAGCGATACTGGAACAACTGTTGACCGACAAAGTAGTGCTAAAATGCATAAATATTTTGGAACAAATAGTCAACAGTCAAATTGTTTTGTATACGTTGAGGATATTTAATGAATTAAAAAACGAGTTTCAAATAATGTATGATACTACCGTTAGAAACACCATGTATTTTATGGAATTGATTTACGATGGAATTGATGTACTTACCTAATATTATACTCATAGTTTATACACACGCCTAATGCATATTCATTTAAAATTCCATTGTACTCTGTACACATCTACGAATAATTATTTTTCAGTCAATCATCAACGCACCGTTTACGATCGTTGCAGAAAACTTCATACCACTGTACAACCATTTAAATCTAATGTGGTTGACATCAAGTTTGTTTAGCCGGAAAAAACACATGGAACGTCTACTCGAGTCCATTTCAAATTCGGTTGCCGATAGAGTTTCTATAACTTTGAATATACCCGAGATATTCCGGTAATTATATAATTGATATAATTTGGAAGAAGCATAATATATTAATATGTACGGATTCACTGCATTAATGCAATAACCAATATGTATTAACTACTATAAAAGAGTTATTTTATAAATTAAATTGAAATATCGTGAAATAATGTTGAAAAATCTATCGAACTTTTAAAGTTATTAAAGCTCTAAATTCAGTACAAAATTCGTAATATTGATAAATTACGATACGTAAATAAATAAAAATTGTAATTGTGTGGTATAGATTTTTATTTTTTGTTTAAGACGTTTAAGTACATATTTATAACTTTTGTAGTGCATATAAACATCCTAACCGTAATTATAACAATTATTTTTTATACATACCTACTAGATATTTTTAGTTCTAATCTGTACGAAATTTCGTATTTAACGATGAATAACAATGTTAGGTAATTATTTTGTTATAATTCAAAAACATTATTCGTGGGGACTTATTTTATTTTTACATAATATTATGAATTTTACTTTTTTAAATTTTTTTTCCTGTTTGAACCGACGCCGCCGCGGGAATTGCTTTCGCATTACATCAGCGGCATTATGAATTTTACTATACGCAATGAAGCTTAACATTTTTTAAAGTTAAGATATTATCTTTTTATACATTATTATTTATTAACTTACTCACACTACTTTACAGTATTTTTAATAGGTGTTAATGTGTTATTAACCCAAAGATTAACAACAATAATATAATATGGTATAAATATAATATATTATATTATTATTATACATAAATACTAGGTATAATCATATTAATATCAATCAAATATTTAAAAAAAAAAAAATGAAATCAACCTATCATAATATTAAAAGTAAAATTTAATAGCTGTATAAAAAAACACATAATTAAAATACTTTAATTATTAAATATTTAAATAATTCAAATTAGTACGCTGTAAAATGTATACTGTCATCTTTTATTGGTTTCTACTGAGTGATAAATATGCTTATGTAGTTAGTAGTTACGTAGGCAATTATGTAATAGTTTTGATTAATATCTACAAACATGTACAAATCGTTATTAATATACAGATACAAAACATCTAAAGCTGTGGAATTGGTTAAGAGAGGCTTATATATTTTAGACCAATGGGAAGCGACATATATAAAATATAAAAAGGATATTGAGGCGATATCCGCCCTTTATTTCAGACGATGGGCTTGGGAGTTTGACGAGGACATACTCTTCCATCGATTACATTTCGTTCGTTTAATTGTACGCGATCTAGACAAAATAATGAAGGTAAATTGAATACGTAAATTTAAATAAATATAAAATAAAAATAGAACGTTTTCAATTACCTGATTAATATTACTTTTAATGTGTACATGCAGATTATAGAACTGATATTAATGAGTCCTGAAGTCAGTCATATTTTTAAAAACAGTTCGGAAAGCCAAATATTTATTAAAGAATACATTACTCGTATATTTTTTGAATTGGAAATCAACGTGTATGATAGTAATAGAGAAGAGATTTGGATAAAAATAATGGATCAATTTCTTCATCATTTTGAAACTAACGTCTTTAATAAAATCAGTCAATCGATGAAAGTTTCAAACAGTGCAGTTAACGATGTTAAAGTATTGCAATTTTTCGAGAACATGATGATTCGACACACACTTATGAAGAAACTTCGTCCAAAATACGTGATAATTTTAGAAAAGTTCGTCGTAGAAATTAATAATTATAATACACAATTCATGGTGAGTTATTATAGTAATATTATTGGACATTAAAATGTGTAAGTCATTAATATCGTTTAAATCACTTCAGTCGTTAAAAGAATCTCCACAATTAGTTTTTGGCGTACCTCCGGTGGTAGGTAAAATTATTTTAGTGCAAGACCTTTTTCTAAGGGCGAAAAAAACCGCTCGCATCGTTGAATCTACAACAAAATTTCCTCCCACTCAGAAAACCAAAGTATGTCTTCATTAAAATTAAAAATTATTTAACTCATATTTTTTATTGTTAGACATTATTAGTGTATAGAAAGTTTTGCAAAAAAATCTTAAAATATGAAAGTAACGTAGTTGATACATGGTTGCGTGACGCCCTTAAAGTTGAAGGGCGTTTAGTGGAATGTGCTTTATGGACTTTTTGTGGTAATGAACTCGTGTCCACGTTCGACGTATGCAAATTAAAACTCGTCTAAGCCATAACCAAACTAAACAATTTGTATTTGAATTTCAGAAAGAATTATTTTTTTTCATAGACACAGCACTACATCTGCATCTCCTAGGTCATGATTTGCCAATTATTATTATGAACTTAATAGAAAAACAACATCAGTTAATACTTAATATAAAGATACTTGATTCGTTATTGGAAGTTTTCAACGAAATAGTGGGCAGAATGGATGCTCCAATTGTTAGTATGGCTTATTTGTTATGTCTAATGAACCGTTCTGTGTACAAAATATTGCTTTTTTAAAATTATTACTTATTTTTGATATTTATCTTTAGTTATTAAATTGTTAAAACTCTATTTTTTATGTGTATATTTTTTTGTTTACAATAAATTTAGGCTTTGGCAATGGAGCGTCACTTTTCTAAAGTAAAACTAGTTATGCGTCCCGGTTTTGAAAAAAGATATACTTATCTATCTTTTCAGCTACCGAAATTGATGAAACATTGTTTGCGGTCTCTAAATGTATTCAACACAATTTATAAAGAAATTGAATTAGTAAATATGATTTTTAAAAGTTTTAAATATTATACTTAATATTTCATAGGTATTGTATTATTTAGTTTCAAACAATCATATCCGAGAAACTCGAATTAATTGAAAACCTGAAGTTCTTTACTATAGATCCAAATGGTGACGTTGAAGATATATTTGTTCGTATTTAAACATCTATAAGATTTCATAAATGTACGAAATGAATAACTGTTGCACCAATTCTAATAACCATAGGTATTGTTCGATCGGTTCATAACACAAGGAGATAAAAACATGTCGGTTATAACACGCTCGATGAACTACATAGCTAAAGCACTAAATTTGATCGAAAAAACTTGTTACGATTTAGAAATTGATGGCCATAATCACATGCGTTTATTGTACGAAAAATATGAAAATGCGTTATATGATGCGTTTATTGCGTGAGTAGAAAAATAGAAATGAGCTTGAAGTGGTTATAGGTCCTCATGTTCCAACTCAACATGCCTAATTTTTAGAATGGTCAAAAACAATTGTAAAGCGTACAAAAATATATTGGACGGTGATCGCGTGGCCTTCGTAATTTACGCACAGTTGATCGATGATAAATTTACTCTCGTTCCTAATATCAACACCATATATGCCACGTTAACCAAGGCCATGAACGATATGTTTAACCGATTGAAATCCGTGCCCAGATGGCTGAGAACAACTAATGTTTTGTGTCCGTTCGTCAATAGTATGGGGACTGATGAATCACATCTACCTTATACGTATTACACTCACGTGGCGAAATGCGAGGATGTATACGATATAAAAAATGAATGTTATAGAACTATTGGAATACTTATCAATCGGTTGAAAATAGCTGTATTAAAGTATTGTTTCGTATTATATTATAATAATGCGTGTGCGTGTGTGCAAGGGCGCCCATAGGATCAAGGGGGGGGGGTGGACAAAATTTTAATTTATCAACCCATTAATAGACTATATGTATAATGTATATATATAATTACATATATATCTGTGATCATAAATAAAATATGATGGTGATGTACCTATATCTTATACACACACACATATATATATAAATATTACATATCGTATCTGTGACAATACACAATATTTTAAGAATAATAAATAATTATTATCCATAGACTAAAAACGAAAAAGCGTGTTGTTGTTTATAGCTGATAATCTGATTTGCCACAGTAAATAAACCGATTTTTCATAAACAAATTATAGATTTTCTTATAGGTACTAAATTTAATTTTTAAATTTTATCTAAATGAATAAATAGATTCTGATCACAGTACCTAAATAATTTTCCAACATTTTCTAGAGGGGACATGTCAGGGGATTAATTATTTATAACATTATGTATTATAGATTCTTATATATCTTATATATTATTATATTGTACATTTTTTTAATGTTATTTTAGATTCTGAGCGGAGCGATAAATGTATTGATTTTACAATGTTGTGTATGTGGTTTTTTTTTGTGTGTCTGTGTACACGAGAACGCGTCGATATAATGCTTCAATTTCAAATTTTGGGGGTGGTTTCCGATAGCAAAAAGAAGTTAGTTGGTGCATTGGGAGGTTATTTTTTGAAATTCCCAATAGTTTTCAAAAGCACCGGGAAAAACCAAAACTAATTAAGGAAAAACGAAATTTTTACGCAAAACTAATTTTCAACCAAATCGATTTTTTTATATTGTTGTAATTCAAACTAATCACTGTAAATACTTGAAATTTTCACCAAATTTTTATGTTAGTGTTATCTATATATAGTTAAATTTTTTTTGAAGTGTCGATAAAAAAATTTTGAATGACCAAAACGATTTGAAAATTTAATACAAGGTTTCTTTGCAGTTAAAAAAATTAAAAATCGCTAGTCACAATTTTTTTTTATAAGCATTTATAGGTTTTTTTTCGAAATCTGCCAAAAACGCGAAAATTTGCAAGTAATTTTGAAGTTGAAAAATCATAAAATTTTTTGTGTTTATAACTAAGGATTAAAAATACAACACTAAGTTTTCCATAAGTTTTCCTTCAAGTAGCTATAGAGAAAACTCGAAGCATCATTATGGGAAATTTTTAAGTGCGTTTGAATTTTAAATTTTTAGGAAATAGCGTAACGATAACGATTTATCCTCAAACGATTTTAAATATTTGTTATTATTCAAAAAGTATAAGTCGTAGATACTTAAAAATTTTACCAGTTATTTAGATTGGCGTTTTCTTTACATGATTTAACTTTCAAAATATTTCGACTTTTTTTGAGCTATTTATAGACGACTGAAAATTGTTTTTTTAAGTGTCGATAAAATTTTTTTGGCCCTATCAAAATACTTGAAAAATTAATACAAAGTTCCTCATAAGTTATTCTTATAGGGCTTAAAAAATTATAAGAATACATAGGCACAATATTTTTTTATTAGCATTTGAACTTCAAATATTAACAAAAATTCGTCAAAACCATGAATATTTGTAAATTATTTTGTAGGTATTATTCATAAATTTTTTTGTATAAATAGCTAAGAGTTGAAAATTCAATACGAGATTTTCCATAAGTTTAGCTTATAATAATTATAAAAGAACTTAAATTCTTGGTATATTTAGGCCATTAAAACATAAACCACCTTTTTCACCAACCATTGGAAATTATATTCTAGGCTGACAAATCATCTCCGTTCAGAATCGTTTTTTGTATACAATTATACCTATCATTGGATTCAAATTTAACACTCCTAAATTATATAATAATGATCCATACGGCACCTTATGTACAGCAGAGCGGTACCCACTTACCCACTTTTTTTTCTTAAATGTACACTACTCTCAAATTCTTTTTATAATAAAAGCATTTAAGAATTAAGCTTAAGAAAAGCCGAAAATTCTCTACCTTTAAATGGAATTAACAAACTACATTTAACATTGTAAACGATTTTTTTTTACTAATCTTCATTTTATGAACTCATTAATAAACTCCATATACCATAAATAAGAATATTTTCGTTTATAAAATTTTTTTCCTCGTTTTTTGCCACTCATGTTACAATACATTGTAGATTTACCTACAACTGTAATTATTTATTACTCATATACTATATGATATTATATCATTAGTTTATACATTGATAAAAAAAGTTAAACCTTAAGTTTCATAGGTTAGGTTAGGACAGTTTCATTATTTATGAGTAGCGTTAAAAAGCTGGGAATTGTAGGTACATCAATTGTTCAATGTACGAATATACGCACAATAATCAATTAATTTTAACTGGTAGAACATTGATGAAATTACCAGTAAATCCAAATAATATGTCCCAGGTTTGCAGGATTTGGTTTCATGTATGAAAAACGAATTAAAATGATAATTGATCAATTCACTGAGACAAATCCTACACTGGCTGATTACGGAGAGAAATTAAAATATTTTTCCACACTATCGACTCGTGTTGAATGCGAGTTGCACATTGACTATGGTTGTGTTCGAATCGACATTTCTGAATTTATAGCAGTGCTACGGAAACGATGTGATTTTTGGCATTCGGTTTATGCGAATCAATTGATACTTGAATGCGACGATATTATGACAAAGTTTTCACAAAAATTGGTGGTAAGTTATTGAGGACGGTATCGCTAACTATATACTTCAAAAGTAGTAAGTACACACAAAGCCGCGTGCTAAGGAGGAGGTAAAAGAGCGGTGCCCTCAATTTTATGATCACTAAATTAAAGAATAAATTTATATTAATTACTGTATATTATTAATTAATTTAGAAATATATTTTATTTTAACTTATATATTACACGACAAAAATAAATCAACTGAGATTAAATATGTTGACATTTTTACAGTTGTAGAATTAACCAATTTATTCAAATCAAATATACAATAGATAATTTTTTTATTAAAAAAGCTATAAAAACAAATTTATTAGCAGGGTTCGGGACATATAGCATTTGCATATCCATCATAGGTGATGTAAAACATAGCAGTATGATAAACAAATACGTTTTATTGTACGAAGAATTCAAATATGAAATTTTATTTTGCATTTTTTTTACATATTTAACGATTTTTATCGATTGATGGATAATATTATTGTTTAAAATGTGTTGATTAAAATGTTGGCCGATTAGTTATAAAAATTTATTTTGAGTGTAGTAATACACTCTATACTCAATAAATCGAAAACCATGATGTATAATTATATTTTGTAAAGATTTTATTTTTAATTAATAATTTTAAATAAATTACAATGTTTTTTTATATTTATATGAAATGATTCCATTTTTTAATAACTTAACAATTATTATTTTTTTAATTTTTAGAGCATATTTTTTCATTTTTAGTGCATATTTTTAGGTTTATTGGGTCATATATAGGTAACTATGTAAGCGCATATTTTAGTGCTATAAGTCCCAAACCTTGTAAATTATTTATTAATTTGTTATTTTACAGACATTAGAAGAACAGTTAAATAATCATTTTCGAAATTGCCAAGGCCTCGACATTGTAGAAAAGGCTATTACAAAAATCAAAAAAACCGTTTTTCGTGCTGATTCCACATTTCACGAAATACATAATCGGTTCCATTTCATGATGCGGCATAAAATAACTGTAAAACAATATTACAAATATCTTTTACAACTAGAATATTTAATAACTTAAATCTTTTAAATGTATTTTACAGGTACCAAGTTATCAATTAAACAATTTCAAAGATGTACAAAATAATTGGCAGATTTTATGCAAAGATGCACTAAGCCGGAACTTATGTTTCGAAAATGCAAAAAAAGGTCTTATTACAATTAATAACACATAAATTTATATGTATAAATAGTTAATCTCACACGTCATATGTGATATGTTTATTACAATATTACTTACTTATACATACTACGCATACTATTGAACGTTGAATACCTAAAAATGAATTATGTATTTCGGAAAAACAAGATACAATATTATGTATTATCTATTATACTATTGCTTATTATAATTGAACAAAACCTCTAAACGTATCAAATTTTTTGGAACAGAACATTTTATGCAATTATTATAACATTCGTTAAAAAAAAAAATTATTTTAAAATAGATAATGCCTGATACGCTTGACGCCTGAGTACCTTATCACCCCGTTTTATAGTAGGTAAGTAATGAATTTATGTTTATAATGTTGTCCATTAATTATTATAATATAAAATGCCACTAAAAAACACGCTTACTCAGCCGTGGTAATCAATTAAAAAATTAATATTTTAAATTAATGTTATTTACAGACAATGTAGTTTGATAAAAGATTCAGTTTACAAGGTAGATAATATTTTATTCAATATTTAGAGTTGTAGATAGGTAGATACTAATTCTTTTATTTTTGTTATCGAATAGCTAAAGTATTAATCTCACAATCTCACATTACAAATATAATAGTGTAAATTAAAAATAACCATAAGTGTCCATAACTCACTTAAAAACTGAATAATAGTAAAAAAATCAACATAATATACGAACTACGAACACGGATAATGTTCTTACCATCATCAAATTTCACAGTCATAAACGTGACTGCCGAGCTTAAATTTGCTATATTACGCTCTTGTAAGACGAGAAAAAACACGTAAGTGTGGCGTTCTCTTAATACACCGATCGATGTACGATGTACCTGTAAGTAAGTGACAAGTGTTGTATTATATAATGTCTACATACTACATAGAATATTATTCTAGTGTACACATTTTTCATTATTATTGTTATAGTTTATTTTTATGATATTTTTGCCAAAAGATTACATTTGTATAGGTAGGTATACCTACCTATTTATAAATTTAATCATTTTATTTTTCATTACATATTATCCCATAATTAATAATTTATTATAGCCAATATAGGTAATATACAATATGTATATGTATTTGCTTACAGTATACATACACTCATTATTCCCAAGTAATAAACCAACTTAAGTTTAGTACGAGTACAATCTTTTAAATTAATTTATAAACTTATTAAATATTGTATAACTAACATATTTATATCCTTTGTTTGTATTTTATTTCTAAATTAAAAGCATAGTTAATTGCGTGTATCCTGGATAAGACTTTTAATAAATATCTAATTATTAAAATTTACATTTATACTCAACTTCAAAAATTCAAAAAATTATTAACATTTTAACGAGTTATTAAAAATACAAAACATGTTATTAGTACCGAAGTACCTATTTAAAAATATATTTCATTAAGTATTATAAATAAATAAATAGTTTTAAATTATTGAGTAGTATAAGGTAAGGTTGTATATAAAAAAATTGACGCTCGTTTACTTAAAACCTAACCTATTATGAATATTTTCTTTATGTATTTACACAGGAAAATGAAGTTTTAAAGTTTTTATACAACTGTTTTTATAAATCTCATTATCTGTTTTCCATTTTTTAGAATTGTCATGAAAACTTAACTCTTAAGCATTTATAAATAAATATTAAATTACACATTAAACACACTAGGTATATTATGATTAATTAATATAAAATAATATACACTTTCAACACATTTTACACGTCCAAATTATTACTTAATATATTAAAATGACACACCGCATTAGTTCGACACTAATCATCAACGCGATCAAACCAAGAAATACTTGTTAAGCTAACTAGTTGACTATTATTAACAGCCTACTACCAAACTTTAAAGTATATTTATTTTTAAACATATAATTGTTAGATTTATAAACCAAACGTGTCTTATTATTGATAAACACCTCATACCAGTGCTCTAACTCCAGCTATGGAAAACTTATCCATATTATAAGCCATGAGGAATATAGGAAATCTTCCCAGGATAACTAATATCGTAACACGGTTCCCCCGACCAAGTTACGCTATACTACAAAAATAAAGTAATGCAGTTTACAAAACCCAAATATTATAGGAAAGATAAAATAAATATTATTATTACTATTATTATTGTTTTTGTTTTTGAAAATTATTTATTAAAAATATATAATATATGATGATGAGTAAGGAATAAAAATTTAAAAACTTCCAACGGTGAGATTATTCTATATAATCAACTAAAAAATTATACAATAAACGATTAAATTAATAGGAAAATATAATACCTAATTATAAGTTATAACTGTCTATCATAGTCAGCAGATATGATATGGAACATGCATATAATATAAGGTTGTATGTTTATTACATCTTTGCTAGAGGTAATTTATCATATTATTATACCTACCTATTGACTAACGATTGTACACTTCAATAATATTATTTTGTATACAACTATAAAAAATAATCAGTATATTCTAATCTTAAAATAAATAGATATATATTATTACTACCTATAGCCTATATAAATACTCCTATTACTGTTGGATTATTTAATTCGGATGTTAACTATATATAATGCTTGCTATCCTTAAATTGATGGTTAATTTTTTAATTACATTTATAAAAAAAATTTAAAATAACGAAATGGCGTCGAACTGATAGTTATTGCAATATTTAGTGGTCAATATAACAGAAAAGTATCGACAATTTGAGATGCTATAAATGAATAGCTTTTTTGTTAAGTAAAAAAAAAAATGACATTATCATATTAGGTAAACAAATTTTTTCCTTATTTTAATTTAATAGACAAAAAAAAATACAAAAAGTCATTAATGTACAAAAACAGTAATATATTAATGAAATAAAAGCTTAAACGGTTGTACAGATTTTTATGAAATGTTGTGCGCGCGATTAAGTTGATCCGAGAAAGGTTTCGATTCACAATTTGTTCCGATAGAAAATATTTTTATTCATTTATATTAATTTGTATGACTACATTATTATTAATAGTAAGATCTACGACATCATTTTGCCACAGGAATACAGTGATCCGATCAACTGATTCAGTATCTTTTCTAAAACTATATGTAGGTAAACATGTAAATAAAAACCAAGAAGACTCATGACCAAAAATAGTGTGACCACTGTAGTGTACTAGTGTGTTTTAATTCATGCGATTACAACACTAAAATTTAAAAAAAAAAGTATTCATGTTAATATTAAGATTAAAAAAAAAAAGCGGGCAAGTGGGTACCGCTCTGCTGTACATTAGGTGCCGTGTGGATCACTATATATTGTAGGACGGTTAAATTTGAATCCAATGATAATTATCATTGTGTACGAAAAACGATTCTGAACGAAGATGATTTGTCAGCCTAGGACATAATTTCCAGTGGTTGGTGAAAAAGGTGGTTTATGTTTTAATGGCCTGAATACACCAAAATTTAAGTTATTTTATAATTATTGTAAGCTAAACTTATGAAAAACCTTGTATTAAATTTTCAACTCTTAGATACTTATACAAAAATATTTTTATGAATTATACCTACAAAATAATTTGCAAATATTCATGATTTTGACGAATTTTCGTCAATATTT